>JAWUZV010000035.1:0-43534 GCA_034638295.1 Phortica okadai | reverse complement strand
TTTAGATATTCTTCAAAATTTGGTAAAATCGATTCCTAGACGCTTGCAAAAGGTCATCGACGTTAAAGGAGGCTACATTTTTTATTAATTGTTTCATATTTTTCCTCGTAGAGTGCATTGGAATAACATTAGAATAAGAAACATACTTTGTCAAAATACTTTTGGCCACTAACATTTTCGAAAAATCGACTTTTTTCCATTAAAATGAAAACTGATTAAGATTATTTCATAATTTCTTATAAGATGAATGTACTATTGTAATCTCGAATTTGTTTCACATTTCTCCATTCAATAAATCAATACTTACAACTAAAACAAGATGACTATGATTGTGTCAAAATACTTTTGGCCACCACTGTACATTGTCGATGCGCACAAAACTAATATACCCTTGTACCATAAGGTACAGGGTATAAAAATGGATTCTTTCATGTATATGTAAACGAAGAATCAGTAAAGTATACGTCGTTTGTTACACTTCTAGGACAATTTGCGTTTTCATTGCCATTCGGACTAAGAACGCGCCGTCAGTATTTCAAAGATTTGTCAATAAAATCTTTAAAGACATGATTAGAGAAAACAAAGTAATCGTTTATATGGACAACATTTTAGTTGCAACAGAGTCTGTAAATAAACACTTGCAAATATTAGAGGAAGTTTTTAAAAGACTGGTAGAAAAGAAACTCGAGCTACGACTAGATAAGTGCGAATTTTTGCAATCGACTGTTAAATATTTAGGATTTTCAATCACAAAGGATGGTATCAAAGCAAACGATAAAGGTGTAGAAGCAGTCAAAGACTTTCCAATTCCAAAAGACAGACACGCAGTTCAATGTTTCCTAGGCTTATGTTCTTACTTTAGATTACATTAACCATTCTATAACAACTGATGGCATCAACCCTGAGCTTGCGGAATTCATCTCATATCAACAGCATAGACATGGAAAATCTTGCGAACGGCAAATTGCAGAAACCAAACTCTGCAAATTTAATATGCCTTATACACCGATGCCAAAAACTGAAGTGCTCTATCCTCTTGAAGAACGGCAAATTGGAGAAAACATTTTCTGCAGATTTAACATGCCTTATCACCGATGCCAAGAACTGAAGTGCTCTATCCTCTTGAAGAGAATGAAATCAATGTCGAACATAAAAAGCTGCTCTAGCGAATAAAGATGCTTCTCAATTTGAAAGATCGTCCGGAAAATTTTGTCTTAATCGGGGGTGTCACAGAAATCTCTAGATTTTTTCGAAGACGGTTTTTACAATTTCTCTATTTGGTGTCATAGAAAATCTCTGGGATATTGTTTTTCGAACATTTGTCTTCGAGAATTCGGCATCCCGCGGCAGAGTTGTATACATTCAAAATAAGAATAATGTAACTTATTTATGCTTACTTCATTGTTTTTCTCAACAAATTAAAACAATTGTGTATTTACATCTAATAATATACAAAATTAGAATGCTATTAAAGTATTAATTGTAAATTTAAACACAATTATAATGCAGCTCGCAAAATTTTGCAATTGTTTTGACAGTCCCAATCTTTATTTTCCTGTGATTGCCAAATGTAATCAAAGACGTTACAAATTCAAAATACTCCAAAGGTGAAATGTAATAATGAATTATATGTGCAAACTAATAAATTTAAGGAGATTGTTTCACACTGCAGCATTGCTAACTAACTAGTTTCTGTTCTACGGGAGACATGCACTTTTGAATTAACTCTTCTTCTTCGCATTTGTTCATTCAAAAAAGTTCACATGCCAAATTGTCCGAACAACACTGTCGGTACCTATTTTAATTAAATTTGCTATTTTTACGAGTTTGCTTAAACATTTCAAATGAATAGATAAATACAGATTATGAAAAATACAAATTAGCACTTCACTCAAGCTTAAAGAAGCCTCAAATATTTCCATAGCGAAAATTTTCCGATAGATTGCTCAACGCATATAATAAAGACATTCCAAGTCTTCACCGAGCAAATATGGACATACAGTTGAAGCAGGATGTATACACTGGCTCTGCCTTGATGGGGCAAGTTAAATGCAACCCTGCACTCTGGCTCTCTGAGAATTATCTCTCACTCAATCGCGATCGCAGACGACACGATTGAGCGAGGAACGAAACTCAAAAGAGACCTCAAGTCAGTCGATAGAAGACAGTTAAACTAATAAGACGTGAAATAAAGAAAGTTCTAATCTGACAATCGAAACTTGAGTGTAAACGCATTACTTTATTTCTGTGAGTCAAAGTGTCGTTGTCTCGGTATCCTTATAATAATCAAAGAGACTATACTCTTACAGTATCAGAAGCCCAAACTGGTGTACTCCAACGCTTCAACACTCACATCGAAGCTAATAACAATGACGAAACAGCCCAAATTGGTATACCCGAAAGAAACGGCGCCAGTTCGCAGAAGACTGGCGAAACAGACAACAACAATATTCACGTCGAAGCCGCAGTCGACAACGGCGACGCTTGCTTAACAGCCACACAGACAGACAGCGACATCGCAGTTCTACAAGGAATAGTACAGCAACTACAGCTTCAACTTCAAAAATTCAAATACTACGGAGACAAAAACGCTGTTGAACAACAGAAAACAAAGGAGAATAACTCTACAATGGAAAACAATGTTGTGAAACCAAATTTAGAGCAAGCGGCGAAATTGAAACAAACGCACATCGATCACCAACCGACACCAGTCGTTCCACTGTCTGATGTAAAGGAATTGATTGTAGACTTTACAGGCGAAAACGACGCCCACGATTGGGTAACACACTTAAAGAATGTAGTAAGATTATACGGACTCGATGAAAACGCCGTTCGCATTCTTATAGTCAGCAAATTCAAAGGTAACGCATTGTCATGGTTACATGCCGATTCATCACGAATGCTAATGCCAACAGAAGAACTGTTTAAACTTATGACACTCGTCTTCAGCAACAAACTGTCCAAAATAGAAAAAAAGACGTAAGTTTAAAAACAGAAAATGGCAGTTCGAAGAAAAGTTCGCCGTTTACCTGACGGACAAAATGGCGCTTTCCACAAGCCTATGTCTGAGTAACGAAGAATTGCTAGAACATGTAATTGAGGGCATTCCTTCGGAAATGTTGCGTTCCCAAGCACGCATACAATGTTTTACTGACGTTAGACAAATGCTAGGAGCGTTTGCTGAAGTTCGCGTGCCGAAAAGACAACCAACGACCAACTACAGCAACTTGACAACAGCTCTACAAAGAACAGCAACACCAAAAACAACAACAGTGGCACAAACAATGACAGCCCCACAAATGACATCGATGATGCAACTCCAGAGGTCACCTTATGCAGGAGTGCAGAAAACCGAAGCGACAGCCAGGGTCATGCTTTGCGTGCGGTGCTATGGATCACTGGATAGCACAATGTCCTGATCGGAAAAGTATCAACGAAAACTATGTAAGGCATTTAAAAATATTTTTAGAAAACAAAACTGATCAGTCCATAATTGCAGCATGTTTAATTGACTCAGGAAGTCCCATATCCTTCATTAAAAGAAAACTCATCTAGAATGAAATAAAAAAACTTGCTCAAAAAGCTAATAATAAACTTGTTAACAACCAAATGTTAAAGGACAACGACTACAATAAACGACCGTTACAGAACGAAACTGTTGACAACCGACTGTTAATAAACAACAATGAACGACTGTTACTGAATGAAACTGTTACCGATCAGCTGTTACAAAATGACAATAAACGGCTGTTACTAGATGAAACTTTTAACGACCGACTGTTAGTAAACGACAATGAACAACTGTTACTGAGCGAAACTGTTAACGACCGACTGCTAGTAAACGACAATGACAATAAAACTGTTAACGATCAACTGGTAGAAAACCGGTGTGTCATTGAAATTATTGGAAACCAACTGTTAGAAAACAAAATGTTAATAATCCACTGTCACCGAAAAACAATGAACGAATTTCATGTAATCAGGCTGCTAGTATACCACTGTTAGAAAACAGACAAGTTACAAGTCAAGAATCGTTAATGACTGACTCTTTTGAAAAAACTATAATGTTAATAGAATACAACGTAGAAGAACAAGTTTCTTATAATATCGAAATTAGTTACAGTACCCAGCAAAGATTCATTAAACTGTTCGAAGATGCTTACATAAGACCACCAAGACCACAAAATCCGATGACTAAAAGCGAAATAAAATTGTGTTTAGTAGATGCAAAACCGTTTGGTTGTTCACCAAGACGATTGTCCTACTTTGAAAAAGATTCATTGGAAAAACTGTTAGATGAATACATTGAAAAGGGATTCATAAGACCTGGTGAATCTGAATACACGTCACCAATAGTATTAGTTAACAAGAAAACAGGTGATTTAAGAATGTGTGTAGACTATCGAAAATTGAACAAAGCAACAGCAAAAGATAACTATCCACTACCCCTGATAGACGATTTATTAGACAAGTTGGTAAACAAATGCGTGTTTACAAAACTTGACCTAAACCAATTTGTATCAACTGTTTGAAGGCGTTGCCTCGCCCACTTTATAATGGAAAAAGATTTCATTTTCATTCAATTTCATGTATACCAATTTTTACTCTTTTAGACCAATTCGTTCCAGAGATATAACGTCTTTCTACCATGACTATATGTGGGCGTGGTCACGCCCATTTCACTATTGAATCTTGTTATACTCCATTCCAATATCATACATGCAAAGTTTCATTCTTGTAGGTAGTATGGTTCTTGAGATATAATCGGTTCAAATTATTACTATATAGGGGCGTGCCACGCCCATTTTTTTAATGTACCTTCTTGAGGTTTGAGTCAGCTTGAATCTTGATCTGCGTAATGAATAACAGAATCGAACTGCGAAGAGCTTTTGGTTCTATCTATTATAGTTTCCGAGATCGACGCGTTCATACAGACGGACGGACAGACGGACATGGCTAAATCGACTTCTCTTTCGATACTGATCAAGAATATATATACTTTGTATAGTCTAAAATGTCTCCTTTAATGTGTTACATACATTGTCGATGCGCACAAAACTAATATACCCTTGTACCATAAGGTACAGGGTATAAAAATGGATTCTTTCATGTATATGTAAACGAAGAATCAGTAAAGTATCCGTCGTTTGTTACACTTCTAGGACAATTTGCGTTTTCATTGCCATTCGGACTAAGAACGCGCCGTCAGTATTTCAAAGATTTGTCAATAAAATCTTTAAAGACATGATTAGAGAAAACAAAGTAATCGTTTATATGGACGACATTTTAGTTGCAACAGAGTCTGTAAATAAACACTTGCAAATATTAGAGGAAGTTTTTAAAAGACTGGTAGAAAAGAAACTCGAGCTACGACTAGATAAGTGCGAATTTTTGCAATCGACTGTTAAATATTTAGGATTTTCAATCACAAAGGATGGTATCAAAGCAAACGATAAAGGTGTAGAAGCAGTCAAAGACTTTCCAATTCCAAAAGACAGACACGCAGTTCAATGTTTCCTAGGCTTATGTTCTTACTTTAGATTACATTAACCATTCTATAACAACTGATGGCATCAACCCTGAGCTTGCGGAATTCATCTCATATCAACAGCATAGACATGGAAAATCTTGCGAACGGCAAATTGCAGAAACCAAACTCTGCAAATATAATATGCCTTATACACCGATGCCAAAAACTGAAGTGCTCTATCCTCTTGAAGAACGGCAAATTGGAGAAAACATTTTCTGCAGATTTAATATGCCTTATCACCGATGCCAAGAACTGAAGTGCTCTATCCTCTTGAAGAGAATGAAATCAATGTCGAACACAAAGAGCTGCTCTAGCGAATAAAGATGCTTCTCAATTTGAAAGATCGTCCGGAAAATTTTGTCTTAATCGGGGGTGTCACAGAAATCTCTAGATTTTTTCGAAGACGGTTTTTACAATTTCTCTATTTGGTGTCATAGAAAATCTTTGGGATATTGTTTTTCGAACATTTGTCTTCGAGAATTCGGCATCCCGCGGCAGAGTTGTATACATTCAAAATAAGAATAATGTAATTTATTTATGCTTACTTCATTGTTTTTCTCAACAAATTAAAACAATTGTGTATTTACATCTAATAATATACAAAATTAGAATGCTATTAAAGTATTAATTGTAAATTTAAACACAATTATAATGCAGCTCGCAAAATTTTGCAATTGTTTTGACAGTCCCAATCTTTATTTTCCTGTGATTGCCAAATGTAATCAAAGACGTTACAAATTCAAAATACTCCAAAGGTGAAATGTAATAATGAATTATATGTGCAAACTAATAAATTTAAGGAGATTGTTTCACACTGCAGCATTGCTAACTAACTAGTTTCTGTTCTACGGGAGACATGCACTTTTGAATTAACTCTTCTTCTTCGCATTTGTTCATTCAAAAAAGTTCACATGCCAAATTGTCCGAACAACACTGTCGGTACCTATTTTAATTAAATTTGCTATTTTTACGAGTTTGCTTAAACATTTCAAATGAATAGATAAATACAGATTATGAAAAATACAAATTAGCACTTCACTCAAGCTTAAAGAAGCCTCAAATATTTCCATAGCGAAAATTTTCCGATAGATTGCTCAACGCATATAATAAAGACATTCCAAGTCTTCACCGAGCAAATATGGACATACAGTTGTAGCAGGATGTATACACTGGCTCTGCCTTGATGGGGCAAGTTAAATGCAACCCTGCACTCTGGCTCTCTGAGAATTATCTCTCACTCAATCACGATCGCAGACGACACGATTGAGCGAGGAACGAAACTCAAAAGAGACCTCAAGTCAGTCGATAGAAGACAGTTAAACT
Organism: Phortica okadai; assembly: GCA_034638295.1. NCBI lineage: Eukaryota > Metazoa > Arthropoda > Insecta > Diptera > Drosophilidae > Phortica > Phortica okadai. The sequence continues at coordinate 36,681 of JAWUZV010000035.1, read as the reverse complement.
AATAAGACGTGAAATAAAGAAAGTTCTAATCTGACAATCGAAACTTGAGTGTAAACGCATTACTTTATTTCTGTGAGTCAAAGTGTCGTTGTCTCGGTATCCTTATAATAATCAAAGAGACTATACTCTTACAGTATCAGAAGTGGTTCTATTTACAAAATGGAAGACTTAAACCAATTTCAGTCGCGCAATTGAAAAATTGGCTTTCAGTACTTAGTTTGCCAACGCAAGGCACAAAAACTGAGCTGATATCGCGACTTCATAATATTTATAAAGACAATCATTGTGAAATTCCGATTGATTTGTTAAACAAATCAAATCCTGAAATAAACATTTCAGTGAACGATCGTTCGAACGACGAAATAACTATTGTACCCGAAAGCTGCAACAGTTACATGGAAAACAACAACAACGACGAAATAACTATTATATCCGAAGGCTGCAATAGTTACATGGAAAACAACAACAACAATGAAATAACCCAAACTGGCATACCCGAACAACACAAAGCTCACATTGAAGCCAACAACAACAACGAAACAGCCCAAACTGGTGTACTCCAACGCTTCAACACTCACATCGAAGCTAATAACAATGACGAAACAGCCCAAACTGTTATACCTGAACACTACAACGCTCACAACGAAACCAACAACAACGAAATAGCCCAAACTGGTATACCCAAACGCTACAACACTCAGAACGAAACCAACAATAACGAATTAGCCCAAATTGGTATACCCGAAAGAAACGGCGCCAGTTCGCAGAAGACTGGCGAAACAGACAACAACAATATTCACGTCGAAGCCGCAGTCGACAACGGCGACGCTTGCTTAACAGCCACACAGACAGACAGCGACATCGCAGTTCTACAAGGAATAGTACAGCAACTACAGCTTCAACTTCAAAAATTCAAATACTACGGAGACAAAAACGCTGTTGAACAACAGAAAACAAAGGAGAATAACTCTACAATGGAAAACAATGTTGTGAAACCAAATTTAGAGCAAGCGGCGAAATTGACACAAACGCACATCGATCACCAACCGACACCAGTCGATCCACCGTTTAATGTAAAGGAATTGATTGTAGACTTTACAGGCGAAAACGACGCCCACGATTGGGTAACACACTTAAAGAATGTAGTAAGATTACACGGACTCGATGAAAACGCCGTTCGCATTCTTATAGTCAGCAAATTCAAAGGTAACGCATTGTCATGGTAACATGCCGATTCATCACGAATGCTAATGCCAACAGAAGAACTGTTTAAACTTATGACACTCGTCTTCAGCAACAAACTGTCCAAAATAGAAAAAAGACGTAAGTTTAAAAACAGAAAATGGCAGTTCGAAGAAAAGTTCGCCGTTTACCTGACGGACAAAATGGCGCTTTCCACAAGCCTATGTCTGAGTGACGAAGAATTGCTAGAACATGTAATTGAGGGCATTCCTTCGGAAATGTTGCGTTCCCAAGCACGCATACAATGTTTTACTGACGTTAGACAAATGCTAGGACCGTTTGCTGAAGTTCGTTTGCCGGAAAGACAACCAACGACCAACTACAGCAACTTGACAACAATATTAGAGGAAGTTTTTAAAAGACTGGTAGAAAACAAACTCGAGCTACGACTAGATAAGTGCGAATTTTTGCAATCGACTGTTAAATATTTAGGATTTTCAATCACAAAGGATGGTATCAAAGCAAACGATAAAGGTGTAGAAGCAGTCAAAGACTTTCCAATTCCACAAGACAGACACGCAGTTCAAAGTTTCCTAGGCTTATGTTCTTACTTTAGAAGGTTTATAAAAGATTTCTCAACGATCGCAAAACCGTTACACGACCTTACGAAAAAAGATAGACAGTTTGAATTTGGAGCAACGGAGTTAGATTGTTTTACAGTTCTTAAAGAGAAAATAAGTTGAGTCACCAATATTGTCTATTTATCATTACAAAGACGAGACTGAACTACACTGTGACGCTAGTGCTCTTGGTTTCGGTGCAGTCCTCATGCAAAAGAAAAAAGACTCGAAGTGTCACCTAATATTTTATTTTTCAAAACGAACAACAGCTACAGAATCAAAGTACCACAGCTATGAACTAGAGACTTTAGCAATTGTATATGCATTACGCAGGTTAAGAATATATCTTCAAGGCAGATATTTTAAGGTTATGACAGACTGCAATTCGTTGAAACTGACTCTAGACAAAATTGAGTTAAACTCAAGAATAGCCAGATTGGCATTAGACTTTCAGAATTATCATTTTGATATTGTTCATAGACCTGGAGAAAGAATGCAACACGTTGATGCTCTAAGCAGGTGCACAAATGTCATGGTAGTCGAAACAAACAGCTTCGAAGACAACTTACTAATATGCCAAGCAAAGGATGATAAAATATGCGAAATTAGGAAACTACTAGAAATGTCTGAACATAAGTTATATGAAATGAGAAATAGTATAGTGTACAAAAAGACAAACGACGTACGACTGTTTTTCTATGTACCAAAAAAAATGGAAAATCGAGTAATGTATAAGTATCACGAAGAACTAGGTCATATAGGTAGAGACAAAATGATAGACAGTATTAACAAAACATATTATATTCCAAACGTCAAAGAAAAAGCGTTAGGTCATATTCAAAACTGTCTCAAATGTGTAGCATTTTCCCCTGAATCAAGGAAAAGAGAAGGTCAACTGCATAGTATTCCCAAAGGTAACAAACCGTTTGAAATGTTACATATCGATCATTACGGACCAGTAAAGTCAGACAGATCAAATCAGAGAGTATTAAAATATAACAAGAGACCGAGGGCCTCTCACGCTAAGCTTTCAAAAAATAATTGTTACTAATAACCAGCGGAAAAGTTTTGTCGCGACAGAGACAACAAAACGAATGTATGTTTGGCTCGCACTAACAACGACGGACAGACAATTACTATAATTGGGAATTTAGTAGAGCTTATGAATGAACTTCCAGCCTTGTTGCCGAATTTCATAAACAAATTCTGTTTACGAAACGTAATGCCATGAGGTGAAGTGGGGTGTGGGCATGTTTGCGAGGTTGCTAAAAAACTTTTTTTTATTTTGTTCAAAGAAAGTGTGGACAAAAGAAGAAGTAGGGCGGGCATGTACATGTTGTGAATTTTGATTTAAAGAATGAAAATACAATTTTCAACTGATCAAGTGCCGTCGGCTTAATATACATATGTACATATTTAGTTATTCATGCTTATTTCTAAAATTTGTGAATGAAATAATTTCTAAGGGAAATATAATTTCTTTGCAGACCAAAAGCAATTTTACTAAGCAAATTGATTCAGGCAACTAGGCGATCAGTATTTTTAGGCAAATATGCCGAAAAATGAAAACAATTACCCACGCACACAAAATATCAAAAAATCAAAAGAAAAAGCAAGTTACCCACACATACTTACTCCCTCTGCTCCACAAGCAAAGTCAATGCATATGTTGGAAAAGGGTGTAGTGGAGCAATAAGTGTGCGCGTATTGTTTTTGTTGTAGCTGTGATCACACACAAAGCAAGGCAGTCAATGCAAATGTAGGCAAAGGGTGAAGTGGAGTATGTAATTGTCACTGTTGTTGCTGAAATTTTTGCGACAGCCAAAAATATGGAAAATGTTCTTTGCTTTCGTTCCTTATTTGCTCTCTTCGTCCTTCGCATCAACACAAACTGTGCGTTGCCTGTGCGCCTCTTTGCCCTTCTGATCAACAAGTATTGTCAACACACAGTCTTGTGTATTTCTTCGTGAGACCTCTTCGCCCTTCGCATCGACATATTGACACTTACATTTCATTCTTATGCCCCTTTACCCATCTCAACCATAAGATAAAAATTTAGCAAATGCAAAATGTATTGTTCTGCTACTTAATTTCTTGTTATCCTGTTACCATTAGTATAAAATTCGAATTGTTTGACTATATTCAGACAATAGAAGCGAAAAATGTTCATGATGGATGATATTTGATTTTGATAAATGAAAATGCAATGAAAGTTTTGCTTATAAAAATTTGTATTTTGAAAATTTTAGAATTTTATTTATATTGGCATGTTAATAAAAATATGATAAAAAATATAAAATTTTGATATAATCAATTAGAATATGTTTAAAAAGTCATTATTTTCATTAGATCTAAAAATATGCTGAAATAATTGAATATGAAATGTCCGTCCGGACTTACAAAATATAAAAATGAAAATCAAGACAAAAGTCCACGCCGCACAAGCAAATGAAACGTGGCAACATCTCAAAAGTAAACAAAATAGGAAAAATGTAAACAATTCCAGGCTGAGCGAGTCAAATATATACATTTCTCATTCCGTCTCTGTCGCACAGTTTTCCGCCAGTTATCTATTCGGGATCTCAAAAACCCGAAAGCTTAGCGTGAGAGGCCTTCGGTCTCTTGTTATATTTTAATACTCTCTGGATCAAATGAACACTTATTCCAGAGAGTATTAAAATATAACAACAGACCGAAGGCCTCTCACGCTAAGCTTTCAAAAAATAATTCCTACTAATAACCAGCGGAAAAGTTTTGTCGCGACAGAGACAGCTGAACGAATGTATGTTTGGCTCGCTCTAACGACGACGGACAGACAATTACTATAATTGGGAATTTAGTGGAGTTTATGAATAAACTTCCAGCCTTGTTGCCGAATTTCATAAACAAATTTTGTTTACGAAAAGTGATGGCAAGAGGTGAAGTGGCATGTGGCATGTATGCGTGGTTGCTAAGAAACGATCCTTCTTCTGTTCAATGAAAGTGTGGACAAAAGAAGAAGTAGGGCGGGCATGTACATATGTACATTATTTATTTATTTAATATAGTTAGAAAAGTTTACAAAACTAGAACTAACTTATGAATAAAGCGCTGGCAACTTGGGCCTTCGGCTAAATCTATATGTATTTACAATATTTTACATAGGTGATGTTTAAATTTCTATATTAGGTGGTAAGTGTGAGATTCTTTTAAAAATTGTATGATATTCGTTATGTTATCTTTTGTGGGATTGGCAAGTGCGTGTTTAGGATTACTATTTTTGAAAATCTTGTTTATGATGTTAGAAAGTGAAGGGCATGAATTAATTAAATGATCTAAATTAACATCAGTAGTTGCTTGGCAGTGAGGGCATGATAGCGTTACACTAGGGTCAAGGTAATGTTGGTGGGAGATTGAAGTGTGTCCTAACCTTAGTCTGATTATTTTGATTTGATCATTTCTATTGATATTTACTTGATTTAATGTTTTAATTTGCATGTCCTGGGACCCAGAGGATTTTGATTTTTGGGGCGATTTTTATAAGGAGAGATCTGATTGTGTGGGGGTAGATATTGTAGTTGTCGATGTTGGAAATTGAGTCGATTGCAGCTAGTGAGTCGGAACATATTACGAAATTGCCGTTTTTGTTTTTGAGAATTTTAATTGCTTCAAGAATGGCTATTGATTCAGCGGAAAAGATTGATGAATAATATGGTAGGGTACCATATTTGATTATATCAGTTTCAGAAGTGATGGCGTAGGTTGAAATTTTGTTTTGGTATGATCCGTCAGTGTAAATGAAGGTGTGATTATTAAACTTTTCTTTTAACCTTAGGAAATGTTGTTTATAAATATCGTTTGGTGTGTTAGTTTTATGATGTGATCTAAGTGATGTGTTTATTAGGGATTGAGGGAACAGCCAGGGAGGTCTTGGCTGAGGTTGTTTTTGGGGGAGGAATGGTATGTTATTGGTTATACAGGAATTTATTATTCTAGCTACAGATGAAATCAGTTTTGATGTTCTAGAGTATTTTTCTTGTTTTTTTATGTATTTGTAAATAGGGGTGTCATCGCAGTACATAAGTGTTTTGAACATTTTTGATAAAAGATAGTCTCTTTTCATTTCAACTGATGGTATGCGGGATTCAAACAGCAGATTGTGGATGGGTGTGGAGCGAAACGCTCCTAGGGATAGTCGGATTGCGGAGTTGAATGTAGATTTTAATTTGTTCAAAGAAGATTTAGGAGAATATCCGTATATAAATAACGCATAGTCTATTTTTGAGATCAATATGGATTTCGTTATAGTTAATAGTGTGTGAGTGTTGCAGTTGAATTTCCGGCTTGCTAAACATTTGATTATGTCGAGTTTTTGCATTAAAGAAGGTATGAGTGTTTCTATGTGTGAGTCCCATCTATATTTATTATTAATGGTTAATCCTAGAATTTTAACTGAAGTCACTGTTGGTATTTGTATGTTATTACAAGAGATGTGGCATATGCAATTATGCTTTCGGCATATGTGCAAGTGTTTGCATTTTTGTGGTGACAGAGATGCGCCGGAATAAACGCACCATTTATGAACATTTTGGAAGAGAGTGTTTAAATTTAAGTTGGTGTTTTTATTTTTCTTGAAATTAATGATAAGAAAAAAATCGTCAGCATAAGCGCTGAAATTGATTTCTTTTTGTATACTAATGATGTTAGCCAGTTTATTATAGGCAATAAGGAAAATTATTACCGATAGTGGGGAGCCTTGTGGGATACCATTATTTAAGGGATATATGTCGGAGGTTTGGTTGCCAACTCGAACTATGATTTTCCGGTTTGTCATAAAATTTGTGATATATTTGATAATTTTTGGTCCTGGGTTCCAGATTTGCAGTTGGTCAACAACTGCATGTATACCGACTCTGTCAAACGCCCTTGAAAAATCAAGGGTGATGATAGAAGTATGTTTTTTCGCGGAGAGTGATTTGGTTATCAGAAGGTCTGCAAAAAGCAGACCTTCTGCAACCGATTTCCGGTTTGTCATAAAATTTGTGATATATTTGATAATTTTTGGTCCTGGGTTCCAGATTTGCAGTTGGTCAACAACTGCATGTATACCGACTCTGTCAAACGCCCTTGAAAAATCAAGGGTGATGATAGAAGTATGTTTTTTCGCGGAGAGTGATTTGGTTATCAGAAGGTCTGCAAAAAGCAGACCTTCTGCAACCGATTTCCCTCGCTTGAATCCAAACTGATTGGGGTGTAATAATTTATTTGCTGTTACGAACCACCATAAACGTTTTGAGATAATTTTGTCTAGTGTTTTTGCTAAGCAGCAGTTTTATGAAATAGGTCTATACGAAGCTGGGTCTGTTTTATTGGATTTTGGTTTTAAAATTGGAATAATGAGACTGGTTTTGTACGACTGTGGTATGACATTGTTGAATATGTTATTGAAGAGTTGAAGAATTCTAGTTTTAACTGGCTGTGAGCTATATTTTATCATTGGGTATGATATTCTGAGTTCTAGTCGGGTTATTTCTTTTTCTATTATTTGTGCTGCAGGTGAAGTTGTGTGTGGGTTCTGAATTAGTGAGTATTTGTTGGATGTAAATTCTGTGTGAAAGTTTTCGTCTTTGGACAAGTCCGACCAGTGTTTTGCAAATAAGTTTGCTATTGGCTTTTTTTTGGGTGGTAGCTATGTTGGACGTGGCATCCTTGATGCAGTGGATATTCTTTACGGGGTTTAGTCCACAAAACCGTCGAATATTTGCCCAGATTATGTTAGTAGGTGTGTTTGGGTGAATTGATGATGTAAAGGTTGTGGTGGAACGTTGCTTGGACAACCTGAGTTCCCTTCGAAACAAGGCGTTAGCACGTTTATAGTTAATAATATTGTCAAGCGTTGATCTACGTTTGAGTAAGCTCCAAGTTTTGAATTTGGTAAGATGGAGTTCTTCTAATTTTTTGTTCCACCATGGAACTCTATGGGTGACATTGTAAGGTGTTGTTTGAGGAATAGACTTGTGTGCACTTTGAAGGATGATTTTGTTTAAGTTGGCTGCCTCTTTGTTGATGTTAGAGCAACAAGGTATTTTGTTGTTTAATTCAGTTGAAAACTTTTCATAAAGAGGCCAATTGGCTTCCTTAGTCTTGAAGTAGGGTCGGCTGGGTCTATTTGTGGCAGGGTGGGGAAAGACTGAGATTATTATTGGGAAGTGGTCGCTTCCACAAAGGTCATCCGGAATTTTCCATTTCGTGTAGGGTACGAGTTGAGGGGAACAGAGGGATAAATCAATTTGTGTTAGGGTGTTGTGGGTAGTAAAGTGTGTGGGTGACATGTCATTTAGTATGGTTAGGTTAGATTTTTGAATATATGTTGCGACTGTTTTGCCTTTCCTGTTGGCATGTGGGGAGCCCCAGCTGGAGTGCCAGCTGTTGAAGTCTCCTAAGATGATCAATGAGGTGTTGGGGTTTTGTAATTTGAAGGTATCTTTGAGGTTGGTGAGTGAAAACGGTTTATTAGGTTGGATATATACAGAAAAAATTGATATTGTTTGTTTAGATTGAATTTCGATGGCAATAGTTTCGATGTTGCTTGTGGTCTTGATTTCATTGTATTGAATGGACTTATGTACCAAGATGGCTACTCCACCGTATCTGTTTGGTGTTTCTTTGCTGTAAATTATAGTGTAGTTGGTTGGTGTGGGAATGCAGGGGATTCTTGTGTTGGAGATGTGTGTTTCTTGAAGTGCTATAATATGGGGTGATTGTTGTTTAATAACACTGATCAACAAAAAAAAATATTTTTTTTTGCCGCGGTTTGAAACTTGTATTTTTTCATACCTTGCCATGAGATTAGTTAAAATACGTCCATAAAAAAAAATTGAAACACTCACTTTCTAAGAAGAAAATTTGTATTTGAAAAAAAAAAATTAATTAAGTTTACAAGGTGATAAACTTTAAAAACATTATTTTGAAGATCTTTTCATTCGTTTTGCTTTTTTTAACTTATATATAGTTAGTACACTTCTTCAAAACAGAAACGTATTCAAATTGACAAAAAGACTTCACAATTTAAACAACAACACTTTGGAATAAACACTAAAAACTACACGTCGTCGTAGCATTATTACGTAATAGTATGTGTTAAAGCAATATAAAACATCAATGAGCAAACAATACCGAATTGAAAATATATAGGTTTAAGGATATATCGTGTACTACCCACAACAATATTGTTTTTGTAAGTAAGATCAGTTGCAATACTCTTTTTCGACGTACTCCTACAAAATTAAGCCAAATATATCATATACATACATATTTAGATATTTCGATGTAATAGATTTTTTTTATTATTTTTCCGTTAATATTCAGACATAAGAGATACCGAAAAAGTACAATTGAATTAACGGCAAAAAGTCATGTTGACCAGTGTAATTATTAGGAGTTCACTGTAGTTGTTAACGTAACCTTTGATGTTCCATTGTATCATTCTTAACGACATTTTATATATTAGAGGGGTTTTAGATTGAAAGTAGATGTTAATGTGGACTAGATGTAACTACAGTGAGTTAAACTTAGTGGAAAAGTGTTGAGGTGGGGCATGTGTTGGCAAGCCACCTGCCCAACCCCAAGTGTATGAGCTGTATCTTGACGGGCGGCAGTCCAATTTGGAAACTCTAACCTGTGACGCATGTGAAAGACAGTATTGCCATTAATCTGTCACATGCATGATAAGTATGAGTTGTTGCGTTAGTCTGCGGCCCGGCCAGTATGTATTGCTAATGTAGTTATAGTTTTATATTGTTAGTTTTGGTTCTATTCGGTTGTTTAGGTTTAAGGGGTGTTTTTAGTGACTTGCTGTTTTTAGGATATATTTTAATTTTTGTCTCTTTTAAAAGTAAAGACTGCAGTTGATCATCTGCTAAGTCTGTGTTGGTAGATGTATCCATACCGAAATTGATTTCGCTTTGGTGTTGAATTGCTTTGGGTGTGGTGTTGTTGCTGAGGTGACTTGGTAATGCTGTGTTATCTTGTGTTTTGGATGTAGAGGGCGATGGTGGTTGAAGGTCGGAGTAGTCACAAAGAAGTCTAAAGCTCTTGTTGTTGCCAGAGGCTTGTGCATTTTGGTGGTTGGAATTAAATACGGTTGAGTATGATGTTGCAAGCTGATGACGTTCGTTGTAGATTACAATGGCGTTTTTCATTGTAGTTTTCTCCAGAGTTCTAATTGCTAATATTTCTTTGTTTTTGATGAAAGATGGGCAGCTGCGATCAAAAGGGTTGTGCTGGTAATTGGTTATGCCGCTCTCTTTGCAGTTTATGCAACAGTGTAGATTCTTGCATGGTTCCGGATCTTCAGGGTCAATGTGAGCTGGATTACCGCAGTGAAGACATAGTTGGCTGCTCCTGCATACTTTTGCGGGTTGGCCGAACCTGCCACAGTTTTTGCATCTCATTGGTTGAGGAATATAAGGTCTTACCGTGATTTTTTGGTAGCCGACTGATAAGTCAATTGGTAGATTGGGGGTGTTAAACGTGAGGACAATTAAGCCAGATTCCTTTAGAGTGTTTGTGTCTTTATCTTTTTTAAGTATTTTTTTGCACTCAATGACGTTCTGTTTTTCCAATTCGATGATAATTTCTTCTTCAGGTATGTCTCTAAGGTTGTTACAATAGATTACGCCTTTCGAGCAGTTGCGGGTGTTATGTTCAGTGACCTCTACTTTTATGGAGTTATTAAATGAGGTTAATGTTATCAATTTATTTCCTTGTGCAAGGTTTGCTGTTTCGACTAATAAGGTGCCGTTGTAGTAAATGAGATCAACATCTCTAACCTTTCCTGAGCATACGTTATCAATCACTTTTTCGATTAGGAATGGGGAGACGTTGGATAAAGTATCATTGCTGTCTTTCCTTGTTATTACTAAGAATTTAGGTCCGTTGGAAGTGAATTTTAGTTTTCTGCTGTTATCGGTTGTGATGTATAACTGCTTTGCATGTTTGCGGTCGGGAGGGGAGAGTGTAATTGCGGCGAGAGCCGCTAAGCTGTTGTTGGATTGCTTGTCTGATTACAGTTATTCAAGTGTGCGATGTTATTGTAAAGTTTTCAAATTCTTCTTTGTTATTCTTATTTGTTTACAACTAATTTGTACACTTGATAATTTTGTATTGATTGACGCGAAACGAAGGCACGACTGATCTCAATGAGAGTAGGATTGTGACTGTACATATGTACATATTGTGAGTTTTGATTTTAAGAATGAAAATAAAATAATTGGACTGATCAAGTGCCGTCGGCTTAATATGCATATGTATTTAGTTATTCTTGCTTATTACGAATAAATTACATTTTATTTAAGCTGAGGCAATGTAACTTTTATTATACAGAGATTAGGTTGATTTTAGTTTGAGTTTGATTGACTCAAGAAAATTATATTGCATTGTTTAGCGACGAAAATAATATAAATAACTTGCGTTTAATTTGATTTTGCATTGAAATAAGTAAGCGAAATATGGTTTCTAAGCGAAATATGGTTTCTTTGCAGATCAAAAGTAATCGCTGTTTAATTTTACTAAGCAAATTGATTCATGCTATTAGGCGATCAGAAATGTCAGGAAGGACAATAATATCAAAAAGTCAAAGAAATAACAAGTTACACGCAAAATGTAAAAAAATCATAGCAAAAGCAAGTTACCCACACACACTTACTCCCTCTGCTCCACAACCAAAGTCAATGCATATGTGGGAAAAGGGTGTAGTGGAGCAATAAGTGTGCGCGTATTGTTTTTGTTGTCGCTGTGATCACACACAAAGCAAGGCAGTCAATGCAAATGTAGGCAAAGGGTGAAGTGGAGTGTATAAATGTATACGCATTGTCATTGTTGTTGCTAAAGTTCTTGCGCTAGCCGAAAATCAAAGCAATGTAGTGAAAGGGTGAAGTGGAGCATATAAGTGTGTGCGTATTGTTTTTGTTGTCGCTGGTTATTTTTCGACAATATGAAAAATGAAAATGTTCTTTGCTTTTGTTGTTGTATTGCATTTGTTGTTTGTTGTTGGCGACCTCCCTGCCTCTTCGCACTTCGCATTCTAGATCAGTCACACGAGCCAAACCGGTTTTGTGCTTTACACACTTTCCCTGCTTATCCAGAAATTGTTATTTGATTCTTTGCGTGGCCACGGCACACACAAACTATGCGTTGCCAATGTGTCTCTTTTTCCTTCTCATCTAAAAACTATGTCAACGAACAGTTTCGTGTGTTTTTTCGTATGTACCTCTTTGCCCTTCGCATAAACAATTGACAGTTTTACATTTGATTCCTGTGCCAGGCCATGTCACACACATATACCCCTTTTCCCGTCTCAACCATAAGCTAACTATTTTGCAAATGCAAATTGTATTGTTTTGCTGCTTAATTTCATGTTATCTTGATACCATCATTATTGTTGGATTTTATGCTACAGCAGAGTAGAGCTTTGTTTATTTAGTGAATAGTTATAAGTACAGTGAATATAATATGATATAGTTTATAAGTAATAATGCGCTGTATGTCAATACGTCCTTTCACGATGAGAGTTGGCGATCGAAGGTAATTTTGCAGTGTTGTGAATTGGCGTCAGTAACATATGGCGCTAGGGTTGTCAGCATGTTCTAAGCTAGTGAGTTGTCAGATGCATAGTTCTTTCCAACACTTCCCCTCAGATGATATTACACTAGCTGTCTCATGCCTAACGAATATTTGCAGGAGTTGTGCTTCTGTGTTGCGAGGCCTTTGGTTAATACATCAGCTGGCATCTCGGTTGTTGGTATGTACTTAACCAGTATGTCTCCATTTTCTACTAATTGACGCACAAAGTGGTGGCGAATATCAACGTGCTTTGTACGTTTGTGAAACAAAGGGTTTTTGGTGAGTTGCCCTGCTCCCTGGTTGTCGTTGTATATTATCGTTGTAGGTATTTTGCCTAATACCTCTTGCAGGAAACTTCTTAAATGTATGGCTTCTTTCGACGATTCGGAGAGAGACATGTACTCTGCTTCGGTGCTGGACATCGCAACTGTTCGTTGCTTTCGGCATTCCCAAGTTATTGCTGCGTTTGCCAGAATAAACGCATATCCAGTGAAGGATTTTCGATCATCGAGATTCGCACCCCAATCAGCATCGGCGTAACCAACCAGATCTTTGCACGTTTTTGTATATAGTATACCGACGTGTTGTGTGCCTTTAAGGTAGCGCAAGACACGTTTTGCGGCTTCCCAGTGTCTCTTACCGTAGTTCGTGTTATATTGGCTCAGTACGCTCACTGAATGTGCGATGTCAGGACGTGTTGATACGGCCAACCACATAAGGCCACCAATTAAACTTTGGAATGGACCTTTTTCCATTTCTTTTTCTTCATCTTCGGATTTGGGACACATGTCAGCTGATAACTTTTCGCTTGTGTTCATGGGTGTGTTAGCTGGTTTGCAGTCTCCCATTCTGAACTGCTTCAACAAATCATTGATGTACTTTGACTGGGACATTGAGAACTCATTTTTATCTCTGTTGTGTTTGAACTCAATTCCCAAGCAATATGACAAGTAGCCTAAGTCTTTCATTTCGAATGCTTTTGCAAGTTCGGGTTTCAAATCCTTCAGCATTTTGTCGTTGTTTGACGCTACTATCAAGTCATCTACATATATCGCAACAATGATGATCTCTTTTCCTGCTCTGAGGAAATACACACACGGGTCAGCTGCAATCGGCTTTAATTTCATCTCTCTCAGTTTGTTGTCGAGCTTTTTATACCATTGGCGTCCGCTTTGCTTTAGTCCATATAAAGCTTTATTAAGTCGACACACTTTGTCCTGGCCATATTTGAGTTTTTCTTGCTTTGGTAGTATCGTATGGAACTCTTGAGGAAATTCGACAAAGATTTCTTCGTCAATGTCACCATTTAAGTAAGCGCTATTGAAGTCTAATTGGAACACATTCAATTCTAGTTCGACGGCAAGTGCTACTAGTGTTCGTATTGAACCCAGTCGTGCCACTGGCGAAAACGTCTCGACGTAATCAATGCCTTCTCGTTGCGTATACCCTTTTGCAACTAATCGAGCCTTGTAGCATGCCACTGCGCCATTCTGCTTGTATTTCGTCTTCAAGACCTACTTGGTTTCGATGATTTTTCGTTTTAACGGACTCGATGAAAACGCCGTTCGCATTCTTATAGTCAGCAAATTCAAAGGTAACGCATTGTCATGGTTACATGCTGATTCATCACGAATGCTAATGCCAACAGAAGAACTGTTTAAACTTATGACACTCGTCTTCAGCAACAAACTGTCCAAAATAGAAAAAAAGACGTAAGTTTAAAAACAGAAAATGGCAGTTCGAAGAAAAGTTCGCCGTTTACCTGACGGACAAAATGGCGCTTTCCACAAGCCTATGTCTGAGTAACGAAGAATTGCTAGAACATGTAATTGAGGGCATTCCTTCGGAAATGTTGCGTTCCCAAGCACGCATACAATGTTTTACTGACGTTAGACAAATGCTAGGAGCGTTTGCTGAAGTTCGTTTGCCGGAAAGACAACCAACGACCAACTACAGCAACTTGACAACAATATTAGAGGAAGTTTTTAAAAGACTGATAGAAAACAAACTCGAGCTACGACTAGATAAGTGCGAATTTTTGCAATCGACTGTTAAATATTTAGGATTTTCAATCACAAAGGATGGTATCAAAGCAAACGATAAAGGTGTAGAAGCAGTCAAAGACTTTCCAATTCCAAAAGATAGACACGCAGTTCAAAGTTTCCTAGGCTTATGTTCTTACTTTAGAAGGTTTATAAAAGATTTCTCAACGATCGCAAAACCGTTACACGACCTTACGAAAAAAGATAGACAGTTTGAATTTGGAGCAACGGAGTTAGATTGTTTTACAGTTCTTAAAGAGAAAATAAGTTGAGTCACCAATATTGTCTATTTATCATTACAAAGACGAGACTGAACTACACTGTGACGCTAGTGCTCTTGGTTTCGGTGCAGTCCTCATGCAAAAGAAAAAAGACTCGAAGTGGCACCTAATATTTTATTTTTCAAAACGAACAACAGCTACAGAATCAAAGTACCACAGCTATGAACTAGAGACTTTAGCAATTGTATATGCATTACGCAGGTTAAGAATATATCTTCAAGGCAGATATTTTAAGGTTATGACAGACTGCAATTCGTTGAAACTGACTCTAGACAAAATTGAGTTAAACTCAAGAATTGCCAGATTGGCATTAGACTTTCAGAATTATCATTTTGATATTGTTCATAGACCTGGAGAAAGAATGCAACACGTTGATGCTCTAAGCAGGTGCACAAATGTCATGGTAGTCGAAACAAACAGCTTCGAAGACAACTTACTAATATGCCAAGCAAAGGATGATAAAATATGCGAAATTAGGAAACTACTAGAAATGTCTGAACATAAGTTATATGAAATGAGAAATAGTATAGTGTACAAAAAGACAAACGACGTACGACTGTTTTTCTATGTACCAAAAAAAATGGAAAATCGAGTAATGTATAAGTATCACGAAGAACTAGGTCATATAGGTAGAGACAAAATGATAGACAGTATTAACAAAACATATTATATTCCAAACGTCAAAGAAAAAGCGTTAGGTCATATTCAAAACTGTCTCAAATGTGTAGCATTTTCCCCTGAATCAAGGAAAAGAGAAGGTCAACTGCATAGTATTCCCAAAGGTAACAAACCGTTTGAAATGTTACATATCGATCATTACGGACCAGTAAAGTCAGACAGATCAAATCAGAGAGTATTAAAATATAACAAGAGACCGAAGGCCTCTCACGCTAAGCTTTCAAAAAATAATTCCTACTAATAACCAGCGGAAAAGTTTTGTCGCGACAGAGACAGCTGAACGAATGTATGTTTGGCTCGCTCTAACAACGACGGACAGACAATTACTATAACTGGGAATTTAGTGGAGTTTATGAATAAACTTCCAGCCTTGTTGCCGAATTTCATAAACAAATTTTGTTTACGAAAAGTGATGGTAAGAGGTGAAGTGGCATGTGGCATGTATGCGTGGTTGCTAAGAAATGATGCTTCTTCTGTTCAATGAAAGTGTGGACAAAAGAAGAAGTAGGGCGGGCATGTACATATGTACATATTGTGAGTTTTGATTTTAAGAATGAAAATAAAATAATTGCACTGATCAAGTGCCGTCGGCTTAATATGCATATGTATTTAGTTATTCTTGCTTCGCACTTCGCATTCTAGATCAGTCACACGAGCCAAACCAGTTTTGTGCTTTACACACTTTCCCTGCTTATCCAGAAATTGATATTTGATTCTTTGCGTGTCCACGGCACACACATGTACCCCTTTACCCGTCTCAACCATAAGCTAACAATTTAGGAAATGCAAAATGTATTGTTTTGCTACTTAGTTTCATGTGATCCTGTTACCATCAGTATAAAATTTGAATTGTTTGACTATATTCAGACTATAGAAGCGAAAAATGTTCAAGATGGATGATATTTGATTTTGATAAATGAAAATGCAGATGAAAGTTTTGCTTATAAAAATTTATATTTTGACAATTTTAGAATTTTATTTATATTGGCATGTTAGTAAAAATATGAGAAAAAATATAAAATTTTGATATAAACAAGTAGAATATGTTTAAAAAGTCATTATTTTCATTAGATCTAAAAGTTTGCTGAAATAATTGAATATGAAATGTCCGTCCGGACTTACAAAATATGAAAACCAAAATCAAAACAAAAGTCCACGCCACACAAACAAATGAAACGTGGCAACATCTCAAAACTAAACAAAATAGGAAAAATGTAAACAATTCCAGGCTGAGCGAGTCAAATATATACATTTCTCATTCCGTCTCTGTCGCACAGTTTTCCGCCAGTTATCTATTCGGGATCACCAAAACGTGAAAGCTTAGCGTGAGAGGCCTTCGGTCTCTTGTTATATTTAAATACTCTCTGCTTGTACGGGCCAGGGATATTAACTAGTCAGCGACGGCGGGACCCTTTGAAATTCTAGCTCTTCTCGGCTCGGGGTGGTTTTTGCTGACGTCAATATCCTACACTATGAACTTTATTATTATAGAGTCCCTACGAAATCTAAGGAAGTCATACACTTCAAGTCTGCAACAGACACACAAACTACTAGCCCGTGACAGCATTGGCAACGACTATCTGGAAACGAAAAAAAACTAAATAGGCAAAAGAATGAATGTTTCTACAAGGCAAAATGTTGGTGTGGCTATGGTGTTAATCGCCACTCTTGATCTGTACCCACCCTACCATGGCCTTTAAATAAAATGAAAACATTTTAAGAACCCCTTTTGTGCTTTAACCTACTCCTCTTCTTATTTTTAGGTTCCCATGTCAAAGAGGATAAAATAGAAAGAGTGGAAACCAGAGTGGGAACATTTACATCGATTGATGTGGACAGAAAATGATTAGTAGCCAAGTAATTAGAACTTAAGAGTGAGCGAGAAAAAAGATGAGACAACTATATGAGACGATCGGATTGTTGTTAGATCCGAAGGAGACAGCATATAAATTTTTTATAAAAATTTTATATTTCTTAAAATTTCCTTCTTATAATGTCAATATAATTCTAATAAAATGGATGTTTAAAGTTATTTGAAGAACAAAAGTAATATTGTTCAGAAATGGTCAACATAACCAAACAAAACGCGCAAAATAACATTAGTAGCCTAATAACATTAGTATCCTTAACATTTTTTGGCTACTAATGTTAAATTTAATATTTTTTGGCTACTAATGTAAAATTTAACATTTTCTGGCTACTAATGTTAAATTCAACATTGCTAACAACAGTCCCATAAGAAAAGCACGCTAACAGAAGTTCATGGTTTTACAGTTTCAACAGTTTTAACGTTGAAAATAATAAACATTTCGAAGATTTAATATTATGATATATAATAAATTTGATATAACGTACAGTGCCCTATTACCGACCACCTAACACAGCTCTTACTTCATTGTGATAATTTAAGCGCATTTTCCAATAAAGTCAGTTTCCAAAAATTGAGTAGAAAAGTTTAATGTATAAGGATTTAAGAAATCATAGTTGCGGTGTTCACGCGTGTATGGAAATATGAACGTTAACGACGAAAATGCGTGAACACTTTTTTTTTGACCGTCTCGTTAAAGTTGTGAGTTCTCTTCTTCTTATATAAGAAACCAAAAACTAAATTCAGTTGAATTGGGCGAAAAAACTAAATAAATTTAAAATGCCGCAAAATAACATGAAAGATTAATGATTGGAATATAGAATTAATCATGTTATGCGTGTAATTGAGTTTTTGGGAGGTAAAAATTTTAATATGTGCATGGATAAAGAAAGAATTAATTATTGTGTTGACATTGTGCATAAATGTAGGTATTGAGGGAGAAATTGAGTAAAAATTGGATGAATTTATGGTCGACATTATTGACATACAATTGTACCATCGATTGACAAAGTCGAAGACCCAAAATCTGCATTTTGATGCCAAAATTGTATGTGTTGTGTAATTGTTCTTAACATAAGAGTATTCGTTACAGAGGTAGTAATATGAAGTGAAATTGGCAATGTAATAGTCTATGTTAAGTAAGGTGACCAAAAAACGTACGCCATCTTAAAATTAAATTCTTCCGAAAGTACAGCCACTTTTTCATAGAATATAACTAAAAATTGCCATTTTCATATTTTCATACTGCCATAGGTTAACTAACAACATGCCTCGGGGTCTATGAAACTCTATGAAAATTTGGCCTGTGTATTTTGTTGTTGGCAATTTAACTTTTCATAGACTTATAGGTTAACGACAAAGGCGTGAACACCACAAGTGAAATTATTGACTTTTTGTTATAAATATTAAAAAAAAAGTATTGTGTCATTATGTTTCGAAAAATGTCGAAGTGCCCTAATACCAACCTCTAAATTTCTATGAACCTAATACCGACCACTAGTTACCCTAATACCGACCACCTAAAATTATCAAAAAAACGCCACTTTTTGCAATTGAAATTGAATTTTAAACTAATATATCATCATAATATATCATATTTAAAATTACTATTTACTTTCGTCATAAACAGTAATTTTAATGAAAATTTGATTTTATTTAAATATTTCTTAAACCAAGCCTGGCTTCTTAAAATGTAACAAAACATGTGTGTGTACAAAACAGCTGTTTTGTCTATGAAATGTGTTGCTTGTTTTAACACATTTGAAACAAAAGTGTTGGCTTTGACACAAAGGTGTCCCCTTTTGCTATTGTGTCACTTAGCAAAAATATGTTTCAGGTGGTCGGAATTAGGCACTCAAGTAAATCAGCGAAAAGTACCTATTACCGACCGGTGGACGGTATTAGGCTCATGTTAAAAATTCATGTGCCCTAATTCCGACCACATTATTTTATTGTTTTTTATTAAAGAAATTTTTAAAAAGTGTATTTTTTTTCGCGTTTAATTCATAGTTATAATACAAACTTCTAAGAAATAACTCAAAATTACCCTAAATTTAAGTAATTATTAAAAAACTGATGAAAAACGAAAACTCAAAATTTAAGCATTTCGAAATAAGATTTTCATGAAAACTAAGTTTTTTCACTTTGCCATTTAAATTAATAGAAACTATAAAAGTTAGCTATTTGAAATTTTAAAAATATAAAACTGGAATATTTAACTGTATTTTCGTAAAGGATTCAATTCGATTAAATGCAAAAAACAAAAGTTATTAACAAAAATAAAAAGTGGTCGGTATTAGGAAACCGGTCGGTAATAGGGCACTTTACGTTATAATAAATTTTATAATAAATTTTTTTGAAATCTTTTCATTCTGACAGCAAAATAAGTCACATTGTCTTGTTATAAAAATTTTATTATTCCTTTTTTTTATAAAATTTAAATTAATGAAACTATTAACGTCTAAGCAAACAACAACAAACATGAAGTTGACGTAGCATTTCGATAGCAGGCTTGAATAGCATTTTTGTATTATTTGAGCCATCTGCATAATTCCACATAATTATTTTCAAACTCCTTGGACCCAGAGTATTGTAAAGGACTCCCGGTTCTACCCGGGTCAAAGGCTGGGGTAAGCTCGCCGACAGAGTCCGTTTCACATAAAATTTAGTTGATTTTTATATAAAAGACCCTGCTTGGAGCGGCAACGTTACCTGTTGTATTTGCCTGAAATCCTAGCTCAAGGAAAAAGCGAAGAAGAAAGCGGTTGATGTTCGGTTCATACAAAACAATTTTAATTAAAAGAGAAAGCGATCGGAAAGATCAGATGTTCCTAGCTTATAACTAGAGTAAGAAAGACCCTATCTCCAACCTCACTTATAGCGATTTATAGACTATGTTACAAGGTATAACTTATACGCTAGACTTAGCTGTAATCTATTCTCCAGTTGCTGCTGCGGGGTGGTGCGTTCTCCCTCGACGCTCGTTCGGCGAATCGCTGGATCAAGTGCTAATGCACGTCTTGCCGGTTGCTGGACGAGATCGGCGTCCGACTGACGCAGAAAGATGATATCGTTGTCGTAGCTGCGCGAGACGGCTAAGCCAAACACGTTGTAGTGGCCCCACGCACCGTGGTTTTCACAAACTCCGGTTATATAGTTAAGACGACGCGGTCGACGGGGAAGTAGCGTTTATCGTTCGTATTTCGTACTTATTCACGCGAGACTTTCCTCGATTCGAACCGCAAGAACTCAAACTTGGTCTTATTACCGTCTTTCACCGTTTTCTCGTATATCAAATCAATAAATGTCGAGTCGACTCTGACTGTTTCCGTTTGTGTCCCGTACCAGACTACCCATTTGTCCTCACACAACTTGCTAACGCCTTTTCTCCCGCTATTCCGTCCAACGGTATCCTTCCTGGCCCTGAAATCGGTCATTCACCCCAACGGTGTGTTTCCGCCGTTCCAATGCACCTCGGCACGCTGTGAATGTGCCAACAACAACCACTGTGCATACATCCACAGCCGTCAGCTGATCGCGGCTGTTACAAAGCAACCCTGTTCGCCGGCTCGCCGGCTCGCCAGCTGTTAACGGCAACAGTGGCACGCTGCCACTACGCAGCTCAGCAGGGGCTCACAGACTACTAACAGACTGCACAACTGTTGTACCCTGCAGCAACTGATCGGCCTGGTATGTTATGTGGTGAGGGGTGAATCCACTAAGGAATTCGCTCCCTCACACTTCCCTCTCCCCTCGGGAGAGAAAGTGCTCCTCGACGCTGCACCACCCCTGTCTCCTCCACCACCCCGCTCCCTGGATCACATATACATTTATTGATTTTTTTTTTTTTTGTATTATATTTTTTTTCCCTCTTTTTTTTTTGTTTTAATTCATACAAAAGGGAGTATTTTTCCCCATTTAATTCATATTTTCTTCCTTTCCTTTTATTTTTTACAAACTAAAATATTATTTTTATAACAAAATTTTATAACAAAAATTTTTTTTTACAAACCAAATATTTCCTTTCATTCTTTTTTTTTTTTGTTTTACAATTTTCTTCTTTTTTTCCCACAAACTAAATATTTCCTCCTTTTTTTTCAATATACATATAAATCATCTTTTCCCTTTTGTTTTTGTTCTCACAATTTCTTCTTTTTTTTTTTTAAATTAAATATTCATTTCATTTTATACAAAATAAACTAAGCATCTTTTCTCTTCTCTCTTTCTCCATATTTACAACCTTAGAAATTATATTTACAATTCTTTTCTTTCTTCTTTCTTCCTTTTCCTTTTTTTTTTTTTATATACACCAAAAAAGAACCCTCCCTCAAAACAACTCTCAAACTCTCTCACCTTAGCTAGCCCCCTGCCGTGAGGTATAAGAGAGGCGCACAACACTCAAAGCCAAAACATCAGTCTATCTACGGAACATTTTGTTCACCGGGTCCTTCGCCTGCTTCCTCGCCCGACGCGTCGACGCCACACCGACATCCGCTGAAGTCCGTCCACGACCACGTGGAATTCCATACCATCGTGGGTCTCACTGATGTGGCACCCCCCCATTCAGCGAACGCGACTGCCCAACTCGCCGCTCGAACCCCTTCCTCACCATCATCTCCTCAAAAACGGCGTCTCCCAAAGCGCTCCTTCCCTCCCTCTTGACCGCGCAGTCCTCCGCCAATTGGGCCACCTCGTGACGAGCTAACTTCAGCTCTGCCTTCAAGTCTTTGATTTGGCGTCGCGCCACGCGGACCTCCTCCCTCAGCCGCGTCACTTTTTCCTCCGATCCCACCTGAGGCACCTTCCTTAGTGGCGGTTCCTCTTGCTCGACCTGAGCCGGGAGCTCAAAAATCAGCCGTCCTCTGCCTGCCATACCGACTGCCTGAACCAAAAGGAAAATTTCTCACCATAAAACCGGATACCACCTGCTGTTCAAAACCACATTTTTACCTACCTCGCTATTATCTAGAACAAGTGCAACTCAATTTGTTCAATTTTATTTATCCTTCTTTTTTCCTTTTTTTTTTTTTTTTTTATTTTAACACACGCGCTTGCCTCGATCCACCATTTGCAAATGGCAACCCACGCTCACCTCGCCCACGGCTACATACTTTGGTAAAATTTAACCCTTTTTCCCAACACTAATATGCTGTGTTTCATGAGCCTGCGCCCCCGCTACCATTTGACGCATGTGCGTGCGCAGGCGCGGCAACACTGGTCCTGCAACGCCAAAGTGTGTCGCTGTTGACCCATGTGCGTCATGTGTGTGACGCATGTGTGCGCACCAATGCGGTAACACCAGTCATGCGACACTGGCCATGTTGACACATGCCATCACCTCAGGTGTGTCATAGCCGACTCATGTGTGTCGCGTGTGTGACACACGTGTGTGCGCCGGCGCGGCAACACTGGTCATGCAACACTGGCCATGTTGACACATGCCACCACCTAAGGTGTGTCATAGCTGACTCACGTGTGTCGTGTATTTGACGCATGTGTGTGCGCGGCGCGGCAGCACTGGTCAATCAACGCATGTGCGTTTCCAGCAATAATATCACGCGGTTTACTAAACGTGAAATTTGTGCATTTAACAACAAGAAAAAAAACCCGGTGCGCGAAGCAACGTGAGGTCGTCAAGCGGGGCATAAAATTCACGACCAAAAAAACGACGGTTCGACGCAATAACACAAATCTAGTTGCTAATTATGCAAAAGGAAACATAAAAATTCTGTGTCCACTGAGTAGCTGCCCGATTGGCATCACACATAACCAACCTCATTTCACCAATATCTATTGCAACGTGGGAGTTTTAAAGAGAAAAAAAAACAACCCGCACCGCAACCACCAGCTGGAACAGCTGAGTGCCAAACGCAACCGCTGTCGACGACCGACGAAAAGGCGCATAAGTAGGAGTGGAACAGACAAAGAGCAAACTCCAAGTACAATCTAAAACTCCTCCAAGTTGCGTTCATAACGTTTCGTTTGGACATGATTTATAAAAACAAATGTGAAAAGAATAACTCAATAATAACATTTATCAGGCATCTGCATAAGCGAGCAGAAGACGAGAAGAAAAAAAAACCCGAGCGATTTGAGATCAACGCCGCTTTAGACAAAGGAAAAAGTTACCGACTAGCATGAGGAAACGGCGTGAGCTGACAGTTTTATTTCATTCGGCCAAGAGCACAGAATATCATTTCCTTTCACGATAACGACAACGATAACGACGACGGGTTTGACTCCTGCATAATATTCATATCCATCTGCACATTACTAAAGTCTGTTCCTCTATTCCAGATCACCGCCGCCGTAGCTATGTGTTATCTCACTACGTGCCCCTATGGCGCATGATAATTCTAAGGCTCAACGAAATTGTATTAGTATGTAAGCACAACCTGTACCTAGTTAGTTGGTTCCTCCTCCCCCTCCTCGCCCTCTCTAATCGACTGTTCGTCCGCAAATAACTTCAGTTCACTCACGTGAGCTGTACGCGTCCGAGTCCGTCTACCGGTTGTACTTTGCAACTCTGCGATCACCGGTGACACATAACCGATCACCTGATAGGGCCCATCGTACTTCGGCGCCAACTTGGCTGCAACATTTTCAATCGCCTTGGATAGGTGATGTTGCTTCACAAGCACCTTCCGCCCTATTTCCGGCCTCCATTCGCGTCGTCGTAAATTATAACTTCTCGCTTGGTCCTGGCTAGCTTTCGATTGAGATTTCTTTACGATTTCAAAAATCTCGCTCATCTTTGCCTGATGCTCACCGACCCCCTCCGCAACGCGACTTGACCCTATAGCGACTTCGTCGAACAATGCCTTCGGCAGCCGAGGCTCCCGCACCTGCGCTAAAAATGCTGGCGTATACCCGGTGCTGTCGGCCATACTGGTGTTTATTGCAAGTGTAAGTTCTGGGATGAATTCATCCCACCGGCGCTGCTCCCCTTCCGCAAATTGTGCAATCATTGTCTTCACTGTCCGATTTGTTCGTTCAGTCGGGTTCTCCTGCGGCGTGTATGGGGCGGTGAATTGGTGGCGCACCCCCATGTCCCCGAGAAATCGCTTAAACGACCTGCTTGTAAACTGGGCTCCATTGTCCGTCACCATCACCTTTGGTACTCCAAAACGTGCCAAAATTTTATCTCTAAAGGCCTTTTGCAAAATTTCAGTCGATGCTTTGCGCAACGGTGCCATTTCTACCCATTTGGTAAATTTGTCTACAAACACGACCAGCATAGTATTACCGTGTACCGATCGTGGTAGTGGTCCGACAAAATCTGCGCAAAGTATCGCCCATGGTTCGTCGGGCAATTGGGTCAACATTTTCCCTGCTGCCCTCTGTTGCCCCGTCTTGAACTTCTGACAGGATACGCATCTTGCGACGTAATTTCTCACGTCTCGAAACAGCCCCGGCCAGTAATACTGACGTAACAGTCGCGCAATTGTTTTTCGTACCCCTAAGTGACCCGCCGTTACTGCGTCATGATTTTCTTTTAACACTCGGTCTCTCAGTGGCTCTGGGACGCACAATTTCCAGTCCGGTCCCCCGTCCTCCCCCAATCGTCCTGGGATGTACCGATACAAATGTCCGTTCTCCATCATGAAGTCAGGGTACCGTTCAGGGAATTTCCCGATGTCTGAAATTCTTGCGTCCGTCCATGCGCATGTCTGGTTGTCATCTACCGTCGCCCTATACAACATGTCCAGCGGCTGCCGCGATAGTGCGTCGGCCACTTTCCCTGACTAGCTTATGCCCATCAGTTTCGCGTATCTGTACCACTTCTTCGCCACATTTTAGTTCAGAACCTAGTCGCTTCAGGAAGTCCATGCCCAGGATCAAGTCGTCCACCATTTCGCCCAAGGTGAGCAAACCCACGGCACACGACCTTGAACCCAACGCGACCTGCGCGTGGACAACCTCCGATATTCGTTTGTTCACACCGTTCGCCATGCGTACCTCCTGATTTACGCGTTCAACATTCTCACCATTTTTGAAATGGCCGGCCAAGCGCGAACTGATGAAACTTCGCGTGGCCCCTGTATCGATGATCGCCTCAATCAAGACGCCATCGAGCGTGACCAGGGCGTGCAGCCCGGCCTCCTTGACCTGTAGGGTCCCTAATTTGAGTTCCCCTGCGGAGGCAAGAGCTCCAGACGAGGAAGTTGCCTGGACTCCGATGGGCCTCGTCCCGATCGGGGTCCTTGGTCGTTTCCCGCCCGCCTACAACAATCCCGGGTACGGACTCCTCTTCCCCGCAGTTCACCCATGCATTCTGACATTTCCGCGACCAATGGCCGTCTTGTCCGCAACGCCGGCAAGCGGTGTGTGGATTTATTGGTTGTTCCCCTCCTGAGGAAATCGGGCGGTGTGTCTCCCTCTGTTGTACCGAAACTTCTTGATTGCGCCGTACCCTCTGTCGGCACGATACCTCTACCTCGCTTGCACGAACCTGCAACTTTTCTAGCGTGTCATACACCTCCCTGGGCGCATACAATTTGATCTCCGGTTGGAAATTGTCATATATCATATCGAACTGTTGTTCCGGCGTCAGGCGCGACTGTGCCATCAAGCGACTCATGGCCAAAACGTAGTCTGCGAAAGACTCGTTCCGCCCTTGCTCCCTCAACAATATCTCCTTCATCAAGTCCTTTTCAAACCTAGGCGAAACGAAAAACCCGAGAAACGCGGTCTTGAATGCATCCCAGGAGTCCCACAAGTGTCGGCTGTACAGGGACCAGGTCTTCGCCCTACCTTCCAGCAGTTCCGGTACAATGAGCAACAACTTATCCCGTGGGTTTCGTCGGCTCCGTGCCTTGACCTCGATCTCGTCGAGAAACTGTAGACGAAACGAGACTGTCCCCCCGCGGGGCCGCTGCGCCCTGATCGTCTTTAAAGGAGACCCTCGGTAGTGTCCTGCGGCCATTTCTTCCGGCAGTCTCCAGGCCACCCGTGGCGCCCACCCAATCTTCCACCCGCCCCTCGTCCGACGTCTCGTATCCCCCAGGCGAGCTCGACCGCGACGCCGCGCGCGAGGCACCGGTCTGTGGGACAGTGAGCGTTGCCGGCTTACTGTCCAATCCCTCATTCCCCAAATCTTGGGTTGGTGTCTCCGTCGCCGGAGCGATAGGAGACTTCGATGGCAGCGGTCGGGCGTGCAGAGTGGACAACTCCTCCAGCCGCGTCAGAGATGCCGCATCATGGCCCCCTTCGCTAATAAACTTAAAGAACCGCTTGCGCAATTCTTCCACTGAGCCGTATGCTGCTGGTTAAACTCCTCCAGATAAGCTATCAGCTCTTCCTTCCGCAGGCTCCCCACAAACGAAACCTTAACCATTCTGTCCCGATCCTTGCAAATTCCTTTTATTCTTATTTCCTTTCTTTTTTTTCCCCCTGTTTTTTTTTATCCCTTACCTGTGTAGGTTTTATATATTTTACTTCGGTTCGTTTCTTTTTTTTTTTTTTTAAGATTAGCAAAAGAAGTTCCCCCCGTTTAACGGGTCTCTGCCCTGCTTCCTAACGAGAAACTGTCTGCTCCCTCTCCTTACCTCACTCAACCAAAACGTTGCCAATCCACCCAGGGTCCCTGCTCGGGCGCCAATGTAAAGGACTCCCGGTTCTACCCAGGTCAAAGGCTGGGGTAAGCTCGCCGACAGAGTCCGTTTCACATAAAATTTAGTTGATTTTTATATAAAAGACCCTGCTTGGAGCGGCAACGTTACCTGTTGTATTTGCCTGAAATCCTAGCTCAAGGACAAAGCGAAGAAGGAAGCGGTTGATGTTCGGTTCATACAAAACAATTTTAATTAAAAGAGAAAGCGATCGGAAAGATCAGATGTTCCTAGCTTATAACTAGAGTAAGAAAGACCCTATCTCCAACCTCACTTATAGCGATTTATAGACTATGTTACAAGGTATAACTTATACGTTAGACTTAGCTGTAATCTATCCTCCAGTTGCTGCTGCGGGGTGGTGCGTTCTCCCTCGACGCTCGTTCGGCGAATCGCTGGATCAAGTGCTAATGCACGTCTTGCCGGTTGCTGGACGAGATCGGCGTCCGACTGACGCAGAAAGATGATATCATTGTCGTAGCTGCGCGAGACGGCTAAGCCAAACACGTTGTAGTGGCCCCACGCACCGTGGTTTTCACAAACTCCGGTTATATAGTTAAGACGACGCGGTCGACGGGGAAGTAGCGTTTATCGTTCGTATTTCGTACTTATTCACGCGAGACTTTCCTCGATTCGAACCGCAAGAACTCAAACTTGGTCTTATTACCGTCTTTCACCGTTTTCTCGTATATCAAATCAATAAATGTCGAGTCGACTCTGACTGTTTCCGTTTGTGTCCCGTACCAGACTACCCATTTGTCCTCACACAACTTGCTGCCGCCTTTTCTCCCGCTATTCCGTCCAAAGGTATCCTTCCTGGGCCTTGAAATCGGTCATTCACCCCAACGGTGTGTTTCCGCCGTTCCAATGCACCTCGGCACGCTGTGAATGTGCCAACAACAACCACTGTGCATACATCCACAGCCGTCAGCTGATCGCGGCTGTTACAAAGCAACCCTGTTCGCCGGCTCGCCGGCTCGCCAGCTGTTAACGGCAACAGTGGCACGCTGCTACTACGCTGTTAGCTCAGCAGGGGCTCACAGACTACTAACAGACTGCACAACTGTTGTACCCTGCAGCAACTGTTCGGCCTGGTATGTTATGTGGTGAGGGGTCAATCCACTACGGAATTCGCTCCCTCACAGTACTTCATCAAACAAATTAGATGTGTTTTCTTTTTTTTATTTATTTACTATTTTGGTTGGTCAAAAATTGATACAATTTGTGCCAAATTGATTTCACTTGAGCATCCACTGTCGAATTTGTTTGGTTTGACAAAATATTCGTCGTTGGTGATAGTGTTCGTTTCCAAAGTTTTTTTGTCGTTTTATTCGAGAAAAAATAGACTGTGTTTGAAACGAATATATTCATCGTTAGTGGCAAAATATATTTTTATTCGACGAACAGTTTCTCAAAAAAATTAGACTGTGGATGGCCTGCTTTACAATCTTTCATATAAACTATAAAAGCCATTAAAACTATTTTGCAAACTATAATTGGAAGCA
Organism: Phortica okadai; assembly: GCA_034638295.1. Lineage (NCBI taxonomy): Eukaryota > Metazoa > Arthropoda > Insecta > Diptera > Drosophilidae > Phortica > Phortica okadai. The sequence goes on along the minus strand of JAWUZV010000035.1, from coordinate 8,293 downwards.
ACATTTTTTATATCTTCCTAATTAAGATACCAGAAAGTGGATACGTCATCAATACAAGTTAATATAACAAGTTATTATCTCAAATCAAAATTCGAATCGCTGTAATTCGAAACATTTGGAAAAACTTTTTCCGAACTACTGACAAAAGGACATTTTTGGAATATACATCAAAACAAAATTTATAAACCTTCTTCTCAGAACGGCTAAATCAATCTAAAAAAAGAGATCATATTTGATTTTAAAAACCTAATATAAAAATAAATAAATAAAAAATTCTTCTTATTTTTTCTATTTTTATTTTATTGAAGTTTTTTTTTGGATTTTTTGGATTTTCAACATTATATAAAAATAAATAAATACAAAATAGTTCTTTTTCTGATTTTATTTTATTCAAGTTTTCTTTTTCCCCCTTTTTGGATTTTCAACATTTCAAAGAAATAAAAAGTTTTTTCAAAAACTAAGAAAGTTTATAAAGTATGTTTATAAAGTTATAAAGTAAGTTTTTATAAAAACTGTTTAAAAAAGATAATAACATTTAAATGTCCATGTTTTCAAATTTTATATTGGCATCCCCCTAAGCATGACAGGCTCAGGCACAGGCTGTCGCTGCTCTGCCTGCTGCTGATGATGTTGCTACTGCTGATCTGGCTGCGGCTGCGGCTGATGTTGCTGCTGCTGATGTTTATGATGCTGCTGCTACTGATGTGGCTGCTGTGGCGGCATATTTTCGACATCTTGTGCAGCCAGCCTGGCCGCAGCTCGCCTTTAGCGACGCCGACTACGCGCATTTACGTAGTTTTGGCAGCGACAGCCTGTGCAATAGTTTTGTCCGAGTTGTTGTCCTTGTCTGTTGTTTTCTCCGAGTTGTTGTCCTTGTCTGTTGTTCTGTCCGAGGTGTTGTCCTTGTCTGTAGTTCTGTCACATTTGTTCAAATCGTTGTTGGAAACGACGTCGCTGCCTCTCACGAAATAATGTACTTCCAAAGTCGTTAAAAATAAAAGTTGACATCTGAAAATAATTAAAATTTGTATTAGTTATCTTTCATTTCAATGTTTTAGAATGTATGACTCAATACTCAGAAATGCATACATACATACTTTTCAAAGGATAAAATATGTATGTATACACAAATGCTTATTGCATCATTTTAAACCATTTATTTCATCACTTTAATATATTTATAGTAATATATAAATTCATAAATATATTATCACAAACATATCAAATTGATAAAACAAATTTTCTAACTATTTTAATCACTTTATTAGACTTACCTTTCAATTTTATTTAGGTGATCTTTTCCAAACACGTCTTCACTTATTCGATATTTGCGCTTTTATGAATATCACTTTTTTCAGCGCTGCCACCACGTTTTTTTCAACGGATAAAATATATGTGTTGCCAAATTCACCTTTTTTTATCCATCTCAACTGTTATACTCGACAATTTTTGAATTTCTTTTTACTTAGGAATAGATGAAAAATATGATTAATCAATGCTAAATGTTGTAATAAATATGTGTACTAAATTCAATGTTTATTCCTTAATTATTTATGATATTATCCAAAAAGCATCATATGCTAATGTATGCAAGGACTGTCCTGCCTATCTATTTACAAAATAAGTTGGCATTATTTGATTTTATTGTGAAATACACAAGCATAAAATTAAGACAAGTAAGTCTATTTGTATAAATATAAATAATTATTCAAAATGAATAAAATTAACAAAGTGAAGTGCATAGTGAAGAATTTTGCGGAAAGTGAACGGCACTTTCGCATACCACATCAATTAAAAAACGAGTGGTGCGAAAATGCAAAGGTGGACCCGAGTAGGGTATCTAAAAATCACCGTTTTTGCGACAGGCATTTTCGTGCAGATTGCATGAGCACCAGAAAGTTGGTGCAGGGTGCAATGCCAACATTAAATTTAGGTAAGTAGTGCACAAAGTGTAATTTAAATAAAAACTTAAATAGCGATATCGATACATATTTTCAAATAACATTGTTTCAATATATATCGATAAATTAAATTAGTAGTTTCTTTAAAGTATTTATTTATTTATTTTGATTTAATAACAATCAATTGTTAATTACTAATTTAAATTAATTATAATTTAAAGATGATATTTATTTGATTTATTTGTATTTTACAATTTGAGTAGTAGATAGCAGTGAGTTTGACTGTTCATTTTGTAAGATATATTAATAATATTGCGTATACGTATACTAATAATTGTATTATTTATTAAACTATTTTAACATACAAAACTCTTTTTTTTCACAGGTCACAATGATGTTGTCAAACATCATCAAGATTTAATAAATCTCCAACTGCAAAAATTTGTTGTTCTGTTGAAGGATGTTATGTTTGTTACAACATTACATGAGATTTCAAAGGGCCATGAACTTAGAGGTAAGTTGGAAATAGTTCTTAAGTTTAAAGATGAAGTTGCAAATAATGCTGGTTTGTTCGTTTGCCAAAACCATTTACATAATTTTATTACCGTTAAGGTGAATGCTGCTGGAATGCAACAAAAGGGACCATTGAATAATTGCAGTGAAAGTGAAGAAATGTAGCATTGCAGACACATACATATATGCAAAGTTTGTTGGAGGAATCGAACATTGCTGAAATGCAAGAAAACTCGTTGGTGCAATCGAACATTGCTGAAATGCAAGACAACTCATTGTTGCAATCCAATATTGTTGAAATGCAATCAAATAAACCAATTATAACTGGCAATGAAGAATTTCCAAACTTCCTTGATCTAGTTGATTTTGTTCATTCAACTAGTCAAAAGGAAGAGAATACTGTAATAGTACATAATTGTAAAGAAGACTGTTCATATAAGAAGAGTTATGAATATCTTAAAATAGATCATGAAATACTGAAAAGAAAGTATGAAATGTTACACAATGATCGTATGACAATTGTATCTGAATAAGAAGAAACAATTAAGCAGTTGAATTTGAGAATAAAAAAACTGCGTGAAGAATCAATTATTCTCGATAATAGTCTTGGTGAAAAAGCTAATACTTTCATTAATCTTTTGGCAAGAACTAAGCTTGCATCGAAATACTCTAAAGAAGAGAGAAATTTAACACTGAACATACATTATAGATCAGCAAAGTGTTATAAATTCATGAGGTCAAAGTTGGGTTTCAATTTGCCACACCCAAGAACCTTAAATAATTGGCAACCTGTGCGTAGAATTCTTCCTGGCCTAAGCAATGAAGTTTTAAAAGTCATTAAAAGGGAAATTAGCACGTTAAATAAATAAAAATTGCATAATAGTATTTGGCGAAGTCCATGGCAGGGCTGAATTAGAATACAATTCAGTCACTGACCAAATAGATGGGTTCGTTGACTCTGGCAATGGAGAAAGAACAAACGAGTTAGCTACTTCGTTCCTCTTTGTTCAAGTAAAAGGACTGTTTCATCCTTGGAAATTTATACTTTCTTACTATCCAACAGTGATAACGCATACTAATGAATTGTATGTTATTCTGAACGAAAATATCACACAATTGCATAAAATCGGATTAAATGTCCGTGCAATTGTTTGTGATCAGGCGAATCAAAACATTAGTTAAATGGCAAATTATAAATGTATGGATACTTCAGAAAGAGAGAGATATTCATAATGCATGATTACGTACACTTAACAAAGTGTTACCGAAACACTTTAATATCTAATAATATTGAAACATGACATGGAACAGCCTCTTGGAAACTATAACAAGAAGTGTATTAAATTGACTTGCAGTCAAATACAACAAAATTGATGCCGAAATTACGTATCGTCACATTTTCCCACTAAATTTCGATAGGATGAAATTGAGATGATAAGGTGAAATTAGCCACTCAAATCTTATCGAAAACTTCAACGAAGGCTACTTTATATTGTTTGAATAATAATTTATTAAACAAAGAAAACATGCAATTCGCTTCGGCAACTGCAGAGTTCCTTGAAACAATGAATGATGCCTTTGATATATTAAATTGTAAATCATACATAAAAGGCAGAAAGAACCCTTTGACTGAAAAGAATGGGGTAAAAGAGAAATTAATTGTCTTCCGAAATTATGTAGACGCAATAAGAACGGAAAAACGAAACTATTGTGTCAATGGAATGAAAGATATGCTCAACAAAATGTTAAAATTGTGTGATGAACTACTGCAAGACCCGGAAATAAAATATATATTTCTATGTAGATTTAGTCAAGACAGCATTGAAAACTTCTTTTCAGTTGTTCGAGCGAAATTGGGGTCAAACGTAAACTAATCAGCTCGAGAATTGCAACTCTTATTGGCACGACTTCTGTTAATGAAGATCATAGCTCAACCATTTGATTCGGGTACTAATTGTGAAAATTACGACAGTGATGATGATATGGTTTCGAGCTTAGAAATAGACTGTCTCACGGAAGTTGAGAATGAAATTGAGAATGTAGTAGTTGAGCAGCCAACTAACCAAAACGAAATTAATGAATTATTTGATACTTCTGCAGAAGAAATGTCAAATAATACAAATAGAGCAGAATTGGCTTCAAGAAGGTACTTCGATTGGGTACCTTGTGCATAAAAAAAAAGTTTAATTGCAATGAATGCGACAATCTCCTGATTAACATTGATGGATTGCAAAATAAGCTGTCACAACAGTTTATTGAAGAGAAGAACTTCAGCAGTAATGTTCTGTATTTGCAAAATCGTTCAGAGATATTTTATAATGTATGCAATATACATTATGAAGTATTTGCTCAATACTTTGCAAAGAGTCCTCATATGCCTAAAATATGTGAGAGCATGGTAAAAGCGGCGATATCTGCAACTGATAAAAAATACCCACAGTGGTTTAACACAAAGTCACCCTGATATAAGCATAGAGTATCAATTTTAAAACAATTGATAGTTATTTTGCTGAGAAAAAAAAGCAAGATGGTACTGTGAACAATGTATTTTAAGCAAAACAGAATAAAAATAGAATTTATATATTACTATAAACATATTAAAGTGATGAAATAAATGGTTTAAATGATGCAATAAGCATTTGTGTATACATACATACTTTTTCCTTTGAAAAGTATGTATGTATGCATTTCTGAGTATTGCGTCATACATTCTGAAACATTTAAATGAAAGATAACTAATACAAATTTTAATTATTTTCAGATGTCAACTTTTATTTTTAACGACGTTGGAAGTACATCATTTCGTGGGAGGCAGCGACGTCGTTTCCAACAACGATTTGAACAAATGGGACAGAACTACAGACAAGGACAACGACTCGGACAGAACAACAGACAAGGATAACAACTCGGACAAAACTATTGCACAGGCTGTCGCTGCCAAAAACTACGTAAATGCGCGTAGTCGGCGTCGCCAAAGGCGAGCTGCGGCCAGGCTGGCTGCACAAGATGTCGAAAATATGCCGCCACAGCAGCCACATCAGCAGCAGCAACATCAGCCGCAGCCGCACCAGATCAGCAGCAGCAGGCAGAGCAGCGACAGCCTGTGCCTGAGCCTGTCATGCTTAGGGAGATGCCAATATAAAATTTGAAAACATGGACATATAAATGTTATTACCTTTTTTTAAACAGTTTTTATAAAAACTTACTTTATAACTTTATAAACTTACTTTATAAACTTTCTTAGTTTTTGAAAAAACTTTTTATTTCTTTGAAATGTTGAAAATCCAAAAAAGGAGAAAAAGAAAACTTGAATAAAATAATGCCTCACTATGTGAGGCAAAAATAAAATTTTAATTTTGTGTAAAGTAAACAACAACAAAATACTCTGAACAAAAGTTACACAACTTACAGTTTTATTAACATAACAGAAAATACCGTTAGGTGAACATAACTTTTATGGTATTTTTAGTAATATTAAGTGATATAAGTGTGAGTGAAACAGTAAGTTTAAACGGCTAGTTGTCAGTTGAAAAATATTTCAACCAGCAAAAGTAAGTAAATAGGTAAAGATTTGGTAAAATTATTTAATTGTTATTTGATTGCAGTGGCCCAGAATCAGATGCACAAGCGAAAATGTTATAGAGAGCAGAAGAAATGGTCTGATAGGGAAGTTGTTGACATTTTAGCTTACATGCAAGTGCACAGAAAAATAGAGGTAAGAAATGTCGTTATATTATTATTAGATGATTTGGATATTAATTAACTTATAGAAGCCAACTGCCCAGCTGTATTATAAAAAGTTGTTGGAGGAGACGAAAATAGAGGTCAACTGGAGTATGGTAAAGTTTAAAGTGCGATATTTAAAGAAGTTATATAAAAAGGCGGAAGAGATAGTCAATCCAACTGGTGCTGGAATCGAGGAAGGCGATGTTGAAACAACCATCCAAGGTATAGTAATATATTTCAATGCATAGTGGTATTGATATGTCAATATATTACAGCAAAAATGTTAAAAAACTGTGCCCACATTACGAGCAACTTAGCGAAATTTTTGCTGTAGAAAAAAGAAATGGATGCTGTTGTGTGTGAGTCGCAGGTAGCTCCTGCTAATATGGAAGAGGAGCAGACACCAGTTTCAACAGGATCAGTGAATGATGATTCATCGGACATTTCTTTTGCTGAAAAAATAATTAGAAAGGCAGGAAACACATCTATTTCCAAACTGGTCGCGATGGATGAGAAAAGAAATCATCATCGTGAAAACATTCTCAAATTGGAGAATGAAAAGTTTTTGTGGACGAAGGAAGTTGAGGAACGAAAATTGAAGATGGAGGAGCGGAAATTGGCATTGGAGGAAACACGAATGGAGAACGAGTTCAAGATGTAGCAAATGGAATTGAAGCAAAAGGAGCGGCTTTTAAAACTTGAAATTGAGTTAAAATATAATAAAAGTAATTAAAACCAGTAAGGGAGATATAGTCGAGTATACTCGACAATATAATACCCTGCACACATGGTAGGCGGTACCACACCCTCAATCTACAAAAACATACTGATCTGACGTCGCCTATTCAAATAGTGTTCAAAATATCAAGAAAATCGGTCAAAAAATGTGGATTTTACGAAAAATTTAAGTTTGTTGGTCTCTGAGGGGGTAGCCATCAAAGATGAGGGAAATTTGTGGTATGCAGTTTTTAATATGCATATTCACTCAGCTTGTATACAAAATTTCAGGTTCATACCTTTGTTAGTTTTGCAGATATAGCAATTTATTGAAAATAACTGGGGGGAGGGGAAATGAAAATTAGGGGGGGGGGGATTTTATGGGATGCAGTTTTGTAGGGCTATTCATACTGAGTCTACATACCGACTTTCATGTTTCTATCTCTTTGGATGTTTGAGTTATAGCGTTTTCAAAAAGTGGGTGGGGCTGTATGGGCGGGAAGGAGTGGGCGTGGCAAAAAAAAAAAATAAACTTGATCTGCTGCCGAGCATCACGAGTCTACCAACCAAATTTCAAGTCTCTAGCTCTTATAGTTGTGTCAAGTGTCGGTGTGGTCGGTCGCATACAAATTTTGTCCCGTGCTATTTAATTAATTTCTCGCTTATTTTTGTTTGGAAAGAATTGAAAAGTGTCTTAATAAAATTTTAATTGTTCTGCATGTGTAGTTTGAAAATTTTATTAGAGTCCAAACAAAACAAAGTGAGTTTTTGTTTATTTTAAATAACCTCAAGTGTTTTGTTATTGTAATTTAACAATTGTGCGGTCACTAACTTTCGTGTGTAATTGTTGCTTTTAACAAACATCTGGTGAGTGTTTTTTTGCGTCTGTGCTTTACACCGGTCTTCTTATCAGTTTTGATTTGTTATTTTTTTTGCTCTTACAAGAGTTTGAGTAGTGCTCTCATTTGTAAGAGAGATCAATACTCTTAATTAGTTTCAGCAACAAAAATCGTTGTGATTCTCTTTTTTGTCTTTTTTATTAATAATTGTTCTTGTGTCAATATGCCGTGCTGTTTTGAGAAATGCTCAATAAAGGGTGACGAAGAACTTTTGGTGGCATGTTGGATTTGCGAGTCTACTGCTCATTTAAAATGCGCCGAGTTAAACGGCCGAATCGCTGACATTTTGGGAAAAAATATAGGCCTTCACTGGTGCTGTCCAAAATGTCGGTCGTCAGAGATTGAGTTACGTAAGTGGTTCAATGTTATGCATAATGCCTATAAGGATATTTCGAAAGATTTCGAGCGACTTAACGAAAAAGTTAAGTCGTTTGATAAGTCTTTCTCCAGCTTTAAGTCAGTTGAACCTTCCCCTAAGCGAAAAAGGCATCATCCGCCGCTCAAGATTGGTGAGGACGGACGGACGGACGGACATGA
>JAWUZV010000034.1:0-42089 GCA_034638295.1 Phortica okadai | reverse complement strand
TTTAAGCCTCAGGTGCTCCAAAATCCATATCGATAAAATATAAATTTTGCAATGTTTTATTGTTTCTTTCACTTAAAAATAACATTTTAATAGTAGATTATTGAATTTTTGAATTTTTTTGAAATGTTACCTATATACTGATTCTCATACGATCATTTTTCCATATGTTCAAGCCTTAAGTGCTCAAAAATTCATATTGATAATATTTAAATTTAGAAATGTTTTATTGTTTCTATCACTTATGTTAGTATTAAATTTACTCAAAAATAACATTTCAATAGTAGATTATTGAATTTTTGAATTTTTTTGAAATATTACCTATCTACTGATTCTCATACGATCATTATTCCATACGTTCAAGCCTTAAGTGCTCAAAAATCCATATTGATAATATTTAAATTTAGAAATGTTTTATTGTTTCTATCACTTATGTTACTATTAAATTCACTCAAAAATAACATTTCAATAGTAGATTATTGAATTTTTTAATTTTTTTGAAATGTTACCTATATACTGATTCTCATACGATCATTCTTCCATACGTTTAAGCCTTAGGTGCTCAAAAATCCATATCGATAAAATATAAATTTTCCAATGTTTTATTGTTTCTTTCACTTAAAAATAACAATTCAATAGTAGATTATTGAATTTTTTAATTGTTTTGAAATGTTACCTATATACTGATTCTCATACGATCATTCTTCCATACGTTTAAGCCTTAGGTGCTCAAAAATCCATATCGATAAAATATAAATTTTCCAGTTTTATTGTTTCTTTCACTTAAAAATAACAATTCAATAGTAGATTATTGAATTTTTTAATTGTTTTGAAATGTTACCTATATACTGATTCTCATACGATCATTCTTCTATACGTTTAAGCCTCAGGTGCTTAAAAATGCATATTGATAAAATTTAAATTTAGAAATGTTTTATTGTTTCTATCACTTATGTTATTATTAAATTCACTCAAAAATAACATTTCAATAGTAGATTATTAAATTTTTTAATTTTTTTGAAATGTTACCTATATACTGATTCTCATACGATCATTCTTCTATACGTTTAAGCCTTAGGTGCTCAAAAATCCATATTGATAAAATATAAATTTTGCAATGTTTTATTGTTTCTTTCACTTAGGTTAGTATTAAATTAACTCAAAAATAACATTTCAATAGTAGATTATTAAATTTTTGAATTTTTTTGAAATGTTACCTATATACTGATTCTCATACGATCATTCTTCCATACGTTCAAGCCTTAGGTGCTCTAAAATCCATATTGATGAAATATAAATGTTGCAATGTTTTATTGTTTCTTTCACTTAAAAATAACATTTCAATAGTAGATTATTGAATTTTTGAATTTTTTTGAAATGTTACCTATATACTGATTCTCATACGATCATTCTTCCATACGTTCAAGCCTTAAGTGCTCAAAAATCCATATTGATGAAATTTAAATTTTGAAATGTTTTATTGTTTCTTTCACTCAAAAATAACATTTCAATAGAAGATTATTGAATTTTTTAATTTTTTTGAAATGTTACCTATATACTGATTCTCATACGATCATTCTTCTATACGTTTAAGCCTCAGGTGCTTAAAAATCCATATTGATTAAATATACATTTTGCACTGTTTTATTGTTTCTTTCACTTAAAAATAACATTTCAATAGTAGATTATTGAATTTTTGAATTTTTTTTAAATGTTACCTATATACTGATTCTCATACGATCATTTTTCCATATGTTCAAGCCTTAAGTGCTCAAAAATCCATTTTGATAAAATTTAAATTTAGAAATGTTTTATTGTTTCTATCACTTATGTTAGTATTAAATTCACTCAAAAATAACATTTCAATAGTAGATTATTGAATTTTTAAAATTTTTAGAAATATTACCTATATACTGATTTTCATACGATCATTCTTCCATACGTTCAAGCCTTAGGTGCTTAAAAATCCATATTGATAAATATAAATTTTGCAATGTTTTATTGTTTTTTTCACTTAAAAATAACATTTCAATAGTAGATTATTGAATTTTTGAATTTTTATACCCTGTACCTTATGGTACAAGGGTATATTAGTTTTGTGCACGTCGACAATGTATGTAACACCTTAAAGGAGACATCTCCGACTATACAAAGTATATATATTCTTGATCAGTATCGAAAGAGAAGTCGATTTAGCCATGTCCGTCTGTCCGTCCGTCTGTCCGTCCGGCTGTCCGTCCGTCCGTTCGTCCGTCTGTCTGTATGAACGCGTCGATCTCGGAAACTATAATAGATAGGACCAAAAGCTCTTCGCAGTTCGATTCTGTGATTCATTACGCAGATCAAGTTTATTTTGTTGTGCCCTTTTTATACCTGTACACATACTGTGTATCGGGGTATATTGTGTTTGTTTGAGCGAAATGTATGTAACGCACAGAAGGAGGGCAGGGGGACCCTATAAAGTATATATATTCTTGATCAGGACGACAAGAGAAATTGATTAAGCCATGTCCGTCCGTCTGTCCGTCCGTCCGTCTGTCCGTCTGTCCGTCCGTATTCACCAATGGTTCTCAGAAACTATAATAGCTAGAGACTTGAAATTTGGAGGGTAGACTCGTGATGCTCGGCAGCAGATCAAGTTTGAATGGTTTTGTGCCACGCCCACTCTTTCCCGCCCATCCAGCACCACCCACTTTTTTAAAACGCTATAACTCGAACATCCAAAGAGATAGAAACATGAAAGTCGGTATGTAGACTCAGTAAAAGTAGCTCTACAAAACTGCATACCTCAATTTTTCCCCCTCCTCTTCATTTCCCCTCCCCCGGTTGTTTTCTTAAAATTGCCTTATCTTCAAAACTATTATAGGTACGAACCTGAAATTTTGTAGACAAGCTCAGTAAATATGTATCTTTAAAACTGCATACCACAAAATTCCTTTTTTTTGATAGTTACCCCTCAATGACCTACAAACTCAAATTTTTCGTAAATTTCACATTTTTTGACCAATTTACTTGATATTTTGAACACTATTTGTTCGGGCGATAGCAAATCGATATATATTTGTAGATTTGGGGTGTTGCACCGCCTTCTGTGTGTGCAGGGTATTATATTTAGTGGTGAGGGGCAAATAACTGAAGCTACCTCGGGAAAAATAGTACAAAAAACGTATTTTCTGCGTTGTCTTTTGTGATAGGATCACGAAATTTGGTGGGTTTGGCTGACTCAAACCTCAAGAAGAAAAATAAAAAAATGGGCGTGACCACGCCCCTATATAGTAAAAATTTCAAACGCTCATATCTCAAGAACCATACAACCTACAAGAATGAAACTTTGCATGTATGCTATTGGGATGGAGTATAGTAAGATTCAAATATAAAATGGGCGTAACCACGCCCACATATAGCAAAAATATAAAACCGTTATATCTCTGTAACAAATTGGTCTAGAAGAAAAAAATTAGGATGTATGATATTGAATGGAAAGGAAATCTGTTTAAATTAAAAAGTGGGCGGGGCAACGTCCTACAACAGACGTTACTAATTGAAGGTACAGGGAATGTCGAAGTCGAGTACTGTCGACTCCAATCCTTACTGGTTTTGAAATGTTACCTATATACTGATTCTCATACGATCATTCTTCCATACGTTCAAGCCTTAGGTGCTCAAAAATCCATATTGATAAAATATAAATTTTGCAATGTTTATTGTTTCTTTCACTTAGGTTAGTATTAAATTAACTCAAAAATAACATTTCAATAGTAGATTATTAAATTTTTGAATTTTTTTGAAATGTTACTATATACTGATTCTCATACGATCATTCTTCCATACGTTTAAGCCTTAGGTGCTCAAAAATCCATATTGATAACATATAAATTTTGCAATGTTTTATTGTTTCTTTCACTTAGGTTAGTATTAAATTAACTCAAAAATAACATTCAATAGTGGATGATTGAATTTTTGAATTTTTTGAAATGTTACCTATATACTGATTCTCATACGATCATTCTTCCATACGTTCAAGCTTAGGTGCTCAAAAATCCATATTGATAAAATATAAATTTTGCAATGTTTTATTGTTTCTTTCACTTAGGTTAGTATTAAATTAACTCAAAAATAACATTTCAATAGTAGATTATTGAATTTTTTAATTGTTTTGAAATGTTACCTATATACTGATTCTCATACGATCATTCTTCTATACGTTTAAGCCTCAGGTGCTCAAAAATCCATATTGATAAAATATAAATTTTGCAATGTTTTATTGTTTCTTTCACTTAAAAATAACATTTCAATAGTAGATTATTGAATTTTTGAATTTTTTCGAAATGTTACCTATTTATTGATTCTCATACGATCATTTTTCCATACGTTCAAGCCTTAGGTGCTCAAAAATCCATATTGATAAAATTTAAATTTTGCAATGTTTTATTGTTTCTTTCACTTAGGTTAGTATTAAATTCACTCAAAATAACATTTCAATAGTAGATTATTGAATTTTTTAATTTTTTTTGAAATGTTACCTATATACTGATTCTCATACGATCATTCTTCCATACGTTCAAGCCTTAGGTGCTCAAAAATCCATATCGATAAAATATAAATTTTCCAATGTTTTATTGTTTCTTTCACTTAAAAATAACATTTCAATAGTACATTATTGAATTTTTTAATTTTTTTGAAATGTTACCTATATACTGATTCTCATACGATCATTCTTCTATACGTTTAGGCCTTAGGTGCTTAAAAATCCATATTGATAAAATATAAATTTTGCAATGTTTTATTGTTTCTTTCACTTAAAAATAACATTTCAATAGCAGATTATTGAATTTTTTAATTTTTTTGAAATGTTACCTATATACTGATTCTCATACGATCATTCTTCCATACGTTTAAGCCTCAGGTGCTTAAAAATCCATATTGATAAATTATAAATTTTGCAATGTTTTATTGTTTCTTTCACTTAAAAATAACATTTCAATAGTAGATTATTGAATTTTTGAATTTTTTTGAAATGTTAGATATATACTGATTCTCATACGGTCATTTTTCCATATGTTCAAGCCTTTGGTGCTCAAAAATCCATATCGATAAAATACAATTTTCCAATGTTTTATTGTTTCTTTCACTTAAAATAACATTCAATAGTAGATTATTGAATTTTTGAATTTTTTTGAAATGTTAGATATATACTGATTCTCATACGGTCATTTTTCCATACGTTCAAGCCTTAAGTGCTCAAAAATCCATATTGATAAAATTTAAATTTTGAAATGTTTTATTGTTTCTTTCACTTAGGTTAGTATTAAATTAACTCAAAAATAACATTTCAATAGTAGATTATTAAATTTTTGAATTTTTTTGAAATGTTACCTATATACTGATTCTCATACGATCATTCTTCCATACGTTCAAGCCTTAAGTGCTCAAAAATCCATATTGATAAAATTTAAATTTAGAAATGTTTTATTGTTTCTTTCACTTATGTTAGTATTAAATTCACTAAAAAATAACATTTCAATAGTAGATGATGAATTTTTGAAATTTTTGGAAATATTACCTATATGCTGATCGTCAGATGTTATTTCTTAGGTTTTTTCCCATTTTTCCTAAATTAACCGTGTTCCCTCATCTACCAATATACCCTCATATGAATATCTCAGCTGTAAAGTTACTAATTAACTAATCTCTGTATACCATAATTTAGATATAAAAACTTAATATACAATTTCGGGTAAATAAATTAAATTAAATTAATTAAAGATGTTAATTCTTCCATACGTTCAAGCCTTTAGTGCTCTAAAATCCATATTGATAAAATATAAATTTTGCAATGTTTTATTGTTTCTTTCACTTAAAAATAACATTTCAATAGTAGATTATTGAATTTTTGAATTTTTTTGAAATGTTACCTATATACTGATTCTCATACGATCATTCTTCGATACGTTCAAGCCTTAAGTGCTCAAAAATCCATATTGATAAAATTTAAATTTTGAAATGTTTTATTGTTTCTTTCACTTAGGTTAGTATTAAATTAACTCAAAAATAACATTTCAATAGTAGATTATTAAATTTTTGAATTTTTTTGAAATGTTACCTATATACTGATTCTCATACGATCATTCTTCCATACGTTTAAGCCTTAGGTGCTCAAAAATCCATATTGATAAAATATAAATGTTGCAATGTTTTATTGTTTCTTTCACTTAAAAATAACATTTCAATAGTAGATTATTGAATTTTTGAATTTTTTTGAAATGTTACCTATTTACTGATTCTCATACGATCATTCTTCTATACGTTTAAGCCTTAGGTGCTCAAAAAATCCATATTGATAAAATTTAAATTTAGAAATGTTTTATTGTTTCTTTCACTTAGGTTAGTATTAAATTAACTCAAAAATAACATTTCAATAGTAGATTATTGAATTTTTGAATTTTTTTTGAAATGTTACCTATATACCGATTCTCATACGATCATTCTTCCATACGTTTAAGCCTTAGGTGCTCAAAAATCCATATTGATAAAATTTAAATTTAGAAATGTTTTATTGTTTCTTTCACTTAGGTTAGTATTAAATTACTCAAAAATAACATTTCAATAGTAGATTATTAAATTTTTGAATTTTTTTGAAATGTTACCTATTTACTGATTCTCTTACGATCATTCTTCTATACGTTTAAGCCTTAGGTGCTCAAAAATCCATATTGATAAAATTTAAATTTAGAAATGTTTTATTGTTTCTATCACTTATGTTAGTATTAAATTCACTAAAAAATAACATTTCAATTGTAGATTATTGAATTTTTTAATTTTTTTGAAATGTTTCCTATATACTGATTCTCATACGATCATTCTTCTATACGTTTAAGCCTTAGGTGCTCAAAATTTATATTGTTAAAATTTAAATTTAGAAATGTTTTATTGTTTCTTTCACTTAGGTTAGTATTAAATTAACTCAAAAATAACATTTCAATAGTAGATTATTGAATTTTTTAATTTTTTTGAAATGTTACCTATATACTGATTCTCATACGATCATTCTTTCATACGTTTAAGCCTTAGGTGCTCAAAAATCCATATCGATAAAATATAAATTTTCCAATGTTTATTGTTTCTTTCACTTAAAAATAACATTTCAATTTTAATAGTAGATTATTGAATTTTTGAATTTTTTTGAAATGTTACCTATATACTGATTCTCATACGATCATTATTCCATACGTTCAAGCCTTAAGTGCTCAAAAATCCATATTGATAAAATTTAAATTTAGAAATGTTTTATAGTTTCTTTCACTTATGTTAGTATTAAATTCACTAAAAAATAACATTTCAATAGTAGATTAGTGAATTTTTGAAAATTTTTTGAAATATTACCTATATACTGATCGTCAGATGTTAATTCTTCCATACGTTCAAGCCTTTAGTGCTCTAAAATCCATATTGATAAAATATAAATTTTGCAATGTTTTATTGTTTCTTTCTCTTAAAAATAACATTTCAATAGTAGATTATTGAATTTTTGAATTTTTTTGAAATGTTACCTATATACTGATTCTCATACGATCATTCTTCCATACGTTCAAGCCTTAAGTGCTCAAAAATCCATATTGATAAAATTTAAATTTTGAAATGTTTTATTGTTTCTTACACTTAGGTTAGTATTAAATTAACTCAAAAATAACATTTCAATAGTAGATTATTAAATTTTTGAATTTTTTTGAAATGTTACCTATATACTGATTCTCATACGATCATTCTTCTATACGTTTAAGCCTTAGGTGCTCAAAAATCCATATTGATAAAATATAAATTTTGCAATTTTTTATTGTTTCTTTCACTTAAAAATAACATTTCAATAGTAGATTATTGAATTTTTTAATTTTTTTGAAATGTTACCTATATACTGATTCTCATACGATCATTCTTCCATACGTTTAATCCTTAGGTGCTCAAAATCCATATCGATAAAATATAAATGTTGCAATGTTTTATTGTTTCTTTCACTTAAAAATATCATTTCAATAGTAGATTATTGAATTTTTGAATTTTTTTGAAATGTTACCTATTTACTGATTCTCATACGATCATTTTTCCATACGTTCAAGCCTTAAGTGCTCAAAAATCCATATTGATAAAATTTAAATTTTGAAATGTTTTATTGTTTCTTTCACTTAGGTTAGTATTAAATTAACTCAAAAATAACATTTCAATAGTAGATTATTAAATTTTTGAATTTTTTTGAAATGTTACCTATATACTGATTCTCATACGATCATTCTTCCATACGTTCAAGCTTTAAGTGCTCAAAAATCCATATTGATAAAATTTAAATTTAGAAATGTTTTATTGTTTCTATCACTTATGTTAGTATTAAATTCACTCAAAAATAACATTTCAATAGTAGATTATTGAATTTTTAAATTTTTAGAAATATTACCTATATACTGATTTTCATACGATCATTCTTCCATACGTTCAAGCCTTAGGTGCTCAAAAATCCATATTGATAAAATATAAATTTTCCAATGTTTTATTGTTTCTTTCACTTAAAAATAACATTTCAATAGTAGATTATTGAATTTATTAATTTTTTAGAAATGTTACCTATATACAGATTCTCATATGATCATTCTTCTATACGTTTAAGCCTCAGGTGCTTAAAAATCCATATTGATAAAATATAAATTTTGCAATGTTTTATTGTTTTTTTCACTTAAAAATAACATTTCAATAGTAGATTATTGAATTTTTGAATTTTTATACCCTGTACCTTATGGTACAAGGGTATATTAGTTTTGTGCACGTCGACAATGTATGTAACACCTTAAAGGAGACATCTCCGACTATACAAAGTATATATATTCTTGATCAGTATCGAAAGAGAAGTCGATTTAGCCATGTCCGTCTGTCCGTCCGTCTGTCCGTCCGGCTGTCCGTCCGTCCGTCTGTCTGTATGAACGCGTCGATCTCGGAAACTATAATAGATAGGACCAAAAGCTCTTCGCAGTTCGATTCTGTGATTCATTACGCAGATCAAGTTTATTTTGTTGTCCCCTTTTTATACCCTGTACACATACTGTGTATCGGGGTATATTGTGTTTGTTTGAGCGAAATGTATGTAACGCACAGAAGGAGGGCAGGGGGACCCTATAAAGTATATATATTCTTGATCAGGACGACAAGAGAAATTGATTAAGCCATGTCCGTCCGTCTGTCCGTCCGTCCGTCTGTCCGTCTGTCCGTCCGTATTCACCAATGGTTCTCAGAAACTATAATAGCTAGAGACTTGAAATTTGGAGGGTAGACTCGTGATGCTCGGCAGCAGATCAAGTTTGAATGGTTTTTGTGCCACGCCCACTCTTCCCGCCCATCCAGCACCGCCCACTTTTTTAAAACGCTATAACTCGAACATCCAAAGAGATAGAAACATGAAAGTCGGTATGTAGACTCAGTAAAAGTAGCTCTACAAAACTGCATACCTCAATTTTTCCCCCTCCTCTTCATTTCCCCTCCCCCGGTTGTTTCTTAAAATTGCCTTATCTTCAAAACTATTATAGGTACGAACCTGAAATTTTGTAGACAAGCTCAGTAAATATGTATCTTTAAAACTGCATACCACAAAATTCCCTTTTTTTTGATAGTTACCCCTCAATGACCTACAAACTCAAATTTTTCGTAAATTTCACATTTTTTGACCAATTTACTTGATATTTGACACTATTTGTTCGGGCGATAGCAAATCGATATATATTTGTAGATTTGGGGTGTTGCACCGCCTTCTGTGTGTGCAGGGTATTATATTGTCGAGTATACTCGACTATACCGCCCTTACTGGTTTGACTTAGTTTAGTGGTGAGGGCAAATAACTGAAGCTACCTCGGGAAAAATAGTACAAAAAACGTATTTTCTGCGTTGTCTTTTGTGATAGGATCACGAAATTTGGTGGGTTTGGCTGACTCAAACCTCAAGAAGAAAAAATAAAAAAATGGGCGTGACCACGCCCCTATATAGTAAAAATTTCAAACGCTCATATCTCA
Source organism: Phortica okadai (assembly GCA_034638295.1). NCBI lineage: Eukaryota > Metazoa > Arthropoda > Insecta > Diptera > Drosophilidae > Phortica > Phortica okadai. Next base: position 32,046 of record JAWUZV010000034.1, on the reverse strand, counting down.
AGAACCATACAACCTACAAGAATGAAACTTTGCATGTATGCTATTGGATGGAGTATAGTAAGATTCAAATATAAAATGGGCGTAACCACGCCCACATATAGCAAAAATATAAACCGTTATATCTCTGTAACAAATTGGTCTAGAAGAAAAAAATTAGCATGTATGATATTGAATGGAAAGGAAATCTGTTTAAATTAAAAAGTGGGCGGGGCAACGTCCTACAACAGACGTTACTAATTGAAGGTACAGGGAATGTCGAAGTCGAGTACTGTCGACTCCAATCCTTACTGGTTTTGAAATGTTACCTATATACTGATTCTCATACGATCATTTTTCCATATGTTCAAGCCTTAAGTGCTCAAAAATCCATATTGATAATATTTAAATTTATAAATGTTTTATTGTTTCTATCACTTATGTTAGTAATTAAATTCACTCAAAAATAACATTTCAATAGTAGATTATTGAATTTTTTAATTTTTTTGAAATGTTTCCTATATACTGATTCTCATACGATCATTCTTCCATACGTTCAAGCCTTAGGTGCTCAAAAATCCATATTGATAAAATATAAATTTTGCAATGTTTTATTGTTTCTTTCACTTAGGTTAGTATTAAATTAACTCAAAAATAACATTTCAATAGTAGATTATTAAATTTTGAATTTTTTTGAAATGTTACTATATACTGATTCTCATACGATCATTCTTCCATACGTTTAAGCCTTAGGTGCTCAAAAATCCATATTGATAACATATAAATTTTGCAATGTTTTATTGTTTCTTTCACTTAGGTTAGTATTAAATTAACTCAAAAATAACATTTCAATAGTGGATGATTGAATTTTTGAATTTTTTTGAAATGTTACCTATATACTGATTCTCATACGATCATTCTTCCATACGTTCAAGCCTTAGGTGCTCAAAAATCCATATTGATAAAATATAAATTTTGCAATGTTTTATTGTTTCTTTCACTTAGGTTAGTATTAAATTAACTCAAAAATAACATTTCAATAGTAGATTATTGAATTTTTAATTGTTTTGAAATGTTACCTATATACTGATTCTCATACGATCATTCTTCCTATACGTTTAAGCCTCAGGTGCTCAAAAATCCATATTGATAAAATATAAATTTTGCAATGTTTTATTGTTTCTTTCACTTAAAAATAACATTTCAATAGTAGATTATTGAATTTTTGAATTTTTTCGAAATGTTACCTATATACTGATTCTCATACGATCATTCTTCCATACGTTCAAGCTTTAAGTGCTCAAAAATCCACATTGATAAATTTAAATTTAGAAATGTTTTATTGTTTCTTTCACTTAGGTTAGTATTAAATTCACTCAAAAAAAACATTTCAATAGTGGATGATTGAATTTTGAATTTTTTGAAATGTTACCTATATACTGATTCTCATACGATCATTCTTCCATATGTTTAAGCCTTAGGTGCTCTAAAATCCATATTGATAAAATATAAATGTTGCAATGTTTTATTGTTTCTTTCACTTAAAAATAACATTTCAATAGTAGATTATTGAATTTTTTAATTTTTTGAAATGTTACCTATTTATTGATTCTCATACGATCATTTTTCCATACGTTCAAGCCTTAGGTGCTCAAAAATCCATATTGATAAAATTTAAATTTTGCAATGTTTTATTGTTTCTTTCACTTAGGTTAGTATTAAATTCACTCAAAAATACATTTCAATAGTAGATTATTGAATTTTTTAATTTTTTTTGAAATGTTACCTATATACTGATTCTCATACGATCATTCTTCCATACGTTCAAGCCTTAGGTGCTCAAAAATCCATATCGATAAATATAAATTTTCCAATGTTTTATTGTTTCTTTCACTTAAAAATAACATTTCAATAGTACATTATTGAATTTTTTAATTTTTTTGAAATGTTACCTATATACTGATTCTCATACGATCATTCTTCTATACGTTTAGGCCTTAGGTGCTTAAAAATCCATATTGATAAAATATAAATTTTGCAATGTTTTATTGTTTCTTTCACTTAAAAATAACATTTCAATAGTAGATTATTGAATTTTTGATTTTTTTGAAATGTTAGATATATACTGATTCTCATACGGTCATTTTACCATATGTTCAAGCCTTTGGTGCTCAAAAATCCATATCGATAAAATATAAATTTTCCAATGTTTTATTGTTTCTTTCACTTAAAAATAACATTTCAATAGTACATTATTGAATTTTTTAATTTTTTTGAAATGTTACCTATATACTGATTCTCATACGATCATTCTTCTATACGTTTAGGCCTTAGGTGCTTAAAAATCCATATTGATAAAATATAAATTTTGCAAAGTTTTATTGTTTCTTTCACTTAAAAATAACATTTCAATAGTACATTATTGAATTTTTTAATTTTTTTGAAATGTTACCTATTTATTGATTCTCATACGATCATTTTTCCATACGTTCAAGCCTTAGGTGCTCAAAAATCCATATTGATAAAATTTAAATTTTGCAATGTTTATTGTTTCTTTCACTTAGGTTAGTATTAAATTCACTCAAAAATAACATTTCAATAGTAGATTATTGAATTTTTTAATTTTTTTGAAATGTTACCTATATACTGATTCTCATACGATCATTCTTCCATACGTTTAAGCCTCAGGTGCTTAAAAATCCATATTGATAAATTATAAATTTTGCAATGTTTTATTGTTTCTTTCACTTAAAAATAACATTTCAATAGTAGATTATTGAATTTTTGAATTTTTTTGAAATGTTAGATATATACTGATTCTCATACGGTCATTTTACCATATGTTCAAGCCTTTGGTGCTCAAAATCCATATCGATAAAATACAAATTTTCCAATGTTTTATTGTTTCTTTCACTTAAAAATAACATTTCAATAGTAGATTATTGAATTTTTGAATTTTTTTGAAATGTTAGATATATACTGATTCTCATACGGTCATTTTTTCCACATTTTCAAGCCTTAAGTGCTCAAAAATCCATTTTGATAAATTTAAATTTAGAAATGTTTTATTGTTTCTATCACTTATGTTAGTATTAAATTCACTAAAAAATAACATTTCAATTGTAGATTATTGAATTTTTTAATTTTTTTGAAATGTTTCCTATATACTGATTCTCATACGATCATTCTTCTATACGTTTAAGCCTTAGGTGCTCAAAAATCCATATTGATAAAATTTAAATTAGAAATGTTTTATTGTTTCTTTCATTTAGGTTAGTATTAAATTAACTCAAAAATAACATTTCAATAGTAGATTATTGAATTTTTGAATTTTTTTGAAATGTTATCTATATACTGATTCTCATACGATCATTCTTCCATACGTTCAAGCCTTAGGTGCTCAAAAATCCATATCGATAAAATATAAATTTTCCAATGTTTTATTATTTCTTTCTTTTAAAAATAACATTTCAAGAGTAGATTATTGAATTTTTTAATTTTTTTGAAATGTTACCTATATACTGATTCTCATACGATCATTCTTCTATACGTTTAGGCCTTAGGTGCTTAAAATCCATATTGATAAAATATAAATTTTGCAATGTTTTATTATTTCTTTCTTTTAAAAATAACATTTCAATAGTAGATTATTGAATTTTTTAATTTTTTTGAAATGTTACCTATATACTGATTCTCATACGATCATTCTTCCATACGTTTAAGCCTCAGGTGCTTAAAAATCCATATTGATAAATTATAAATTTTGCAATGTTTTATTGTTTCTTTCACTTAAAAATAACATTTCAATAGTAGATTATTGAATTATTGAATTTTTTTGAAATGTTACCTATATACTGATCGTCAGATGTTAATTCTTCCATACGTTCAAGCCTTTAGTGCTCAAAATCCATATTGATAAAATTTAAATTTTGCAATGTTTTATTGTTTCTTTCACTTAAAAATAACATTTCAATAGTAGATTATTGAATTTTTGAATTTTTTGAAATGTTACCTATATACTGATTCTCATACGATCATTCTTCCATACGTTCAAGCCTTAAGTGCTCAAAAATCCATATTGATAAAATTTAAATTTTGAAATGTTTTATTGTTTCTTTCACTTAGGTTAGTATTAAATTAACTCAAAAATAACATTTCAATAGTAGATTATTAAATTTTTGAATTTTTTTGAAATGTTACCTATATACTGATTCTCATACGATCATTATTCCATACGTTCAAGCCTTAAGTGCTCAAAAATCCATATTGATAAAATTTAAATTTAGAAATGTTTTATTGTTTCTTTCACTTATGTTAGTATTAAATTCACTAAAAAATAACATTTCAATAGTAGATGAGTGAATTTTTGAAATTTTTGGAAATATTACCTATATACTGATCGTCAGATGTTATTTCTATTTCTTAGGTTTTTTCCCATTTTTCCTAAATTAACCGTGTTCCCTCATCTACCAATATACCCTCATATGAATATCTCAGCTGTAAAGTTACTAATTAACTAATCTCTGTATACCATAATTTAGATATAAAAACTTAATATACAATTTCGGGGTAAATAAATTAAATTAAATTAATTAAAGATGTTAATTCTTCCATACGTTCAAGCCTTTAGTGCTCTAAAATCCATATTGATAAAATATAAATTTTGCAATGTTTTATTGTTTCTTTCACTTAAAAATAACATTTCAATAGTAGATTATTGAATTTTTGAATTTTTTTGAAATGTTACCTATATACTGATTCTCATACGATCATTCTTCGATACGTTCAAGCCTTAAGTGCTCAAAAATCCATATTGATAAAATTTAAATTTTGAAATGTTTTATTGTTTCTTTCACTTAGGTTAGTATTAAATTAACTCAAAAATAACATTTCAATAGTAGATTATTAAATTTTTGAATTTTTTTGAAATGTTACCTATATACTGATTCTCATACGATCATTCTTCCATACGTTTAAGCCTTAGGTGCTCAAAAATCCATATTGATAAAATATAAATGTTGCAATGTTTTATTGTTTCTTTCACTTAAAAATAACATTTCAATAGTAGATTATTGAATTTTTGAATTTTTTTGAAATGTTACCTATTTACTGATTCTCATACGATCATTCTTCTATACGTTTAAGCCTTAGGTGCTCAAAAATCCATATTGATAAAATTTAAATTTAGAAATGTTTTATTGTTTCTTTCACTTAGGTTAGTATTAAATTAACTCAAAAATAACATTTCAATAGTAGATTATTGAATTTTTGAATTTTTTTGAAATGTTACCTATATACCGATTCTCATACGATCATTCTTCCATACGTTTAAGCCTTAGGTGCTCAAAAATCCATATTGATAAAATTTAAATTTAGAAATGTTTTATTGTTTCTTTCACTTAGGTTAGTATTAAATTAACTCAAAAATAACATTTCAATAGTAGATTATTAAATTTTTGAATTTTTTTGAAATGTTACCTATTTACTGATTCTCTTACGATCATTCTTCTATACGTTTAAGCCTTAGGTGCTCAAAAATCCATATTGATAAAATTTAAATTTAGAAATGTTTTATTGTTTCTATCACTTATGTTAGTATTAAATTCACTAAAAAATAACATTTCAATTGTAGATTATTGAATTTTTTAATTTTTTTGAAATGTTTCCTATATACTGATTCTCATACGATCATTCTTCTATACGTTTAAGCCTTAGGTGCTCAAAAATCCATATTGTTAAAATTTAAATTTAGAAATGTTTTATTGTTTCTTTCACTTAGGTTAGTATTAAATTAACTCAAAAATAACATTTCAATAGTAGATTATTGAATTTTTTAATTTTTTTGAAATGTTACCTATATACTGATTCTCATACGATCATTCTTTCATACGTTTAAGCCTTAGGTGCTCAAAAATCCATATCGATAAAATATAAATTTTCCAATGTTTTATTGTTTCTTTCACTTAAAAATAACATTTCAATTTTAATAGTAGATTATTGAATTTTTTTGAAATGTTACCTATATACTGATTCTCATACGATCATTATTCCATACGTTCAAGCCTTAAGTGCTCAAAAATCCATATTGATAAAATTTAAATTTAGAAATGTTTTATAGTTTCTTTCACTTATGTTAGTATTAAATTCACTAAAAAATAACATTTCAATAGTAGATTAGTGAATTTTTGAAATTTTTTGAAATATTACCTATATACTGATCGTCAGATGTTAATTCTTCCATACGTTCAAGCCTTTAGTGCTCAAAAATCCATATTGATAAAATATAAATTTTGCAATGTTTTATTGTTTCTTTCTCTTAAAAATAACATTTCAATAGTAGATTATTGAATTTTTGAATTTTTTTGAAATGTTACCTATATACTGATTCTCATACGATCATTCTTCCATACGTTCAAGCCTTAAGTGCTCAAAAATCCATATTGATAAAATTTAAATTTTGAAATGTTTTATTGTTTCTTTCACTTAGGTTAGTATTAAATTAACTCAAAAATAACATTTCAATAGTAGATTATTAAATTTTTGAATTTTTTTGAAATGTTACCTATATACTGATTCTCATACGATCATTCTTCCATACGTTTAAGCCTTAGGTGCTCAAAAATCCATATTGATAAAATATAAATTTTGCAATTTTTTATTGTTTCTTTCACTTAAAAATAACATTTCAATAGTAGATTATTGAATTTTTTAATTTTTTTGAAATGTTACCTATATACTGATTCTCATACGATCATTCTTCCATACGTTTAATCCTTAGGTGCTCAAAAATCCATATCGATAAAATATAAATGTTGCAATGTTTTATTGTTTCTTTCACTTAAAAATATCATTTCAATAGTAGATTATTGAATTTTTGAATTTTTTTGAAATGTTACCTATTTACTGATTCTCATACGATCATTTTTCCATACGTTCAAGCCTTAAGTGCTCAAAAATCCATATTGATAAAATTTAAATTTTGAAATGTTTTATTGTTTCTTTCACTTAGGTTAGTATTAAATTAACTCAAAAATAACATTTCAATAGTAGATTATTAAATTTTTGAATTTTTTTGAAATGTTACCTATATACTGATTCTCATACGATCATTCTTCCATACGTTCAAGCTTTAAGTGCTCAAAAATCCATATTGATAAAATTTAAATTTAGAAATGTTTTATTGTTTCTATCACTTATGTTAGTATTAAATTCACTCAAAAATAACATTTCAATAGTAGATTATTGAATTTTTGAATTTTTTTGAAATGTTACCTATATACTGATTCTCATACGATCATTCTTCCATACGTTTAAGCCTTAGGTGCTCAAAAATACATATTGATAAAATATAAATTTTGCAATGCTTTATTGTTTCTTTCACTTAGGTTAGTATTAAATTAATTCAAAAATAACATTTCAATAGTAGATTATTGAATTTTTAAAATTTTTTGAAATATTACCTATATACTGATTTTCATACGATCATTCTTCCATACGTTTAAGCCTTAGGTGCTCAAAAATCCATATTGATAAAATATAAATTTTGCAATGTTTTATTGTTTCTTTCACTTAAAAATAACATTTCAATAGTAGATTATTGAATTTTTGAATTTTTTTGAAATGTTACCTATATACTGATTCTCATACGATCATTCTTCCATACGTTCAAGCTTTAAGTGCTCAAAAATCCATATTGATAAAATTTAAATTTAGAAATGTTTTATTGTTTCTATCACTTATGTTAGTATTAAATTCACTCAAAAATAACATTTCAATAGTAGATTATTGAATTTTTGAATTTTTTTGAAATGTTACCTATATACTGATACTCATACGATCATTCTTCCATACGTTCAAGCCTTAAGTGCTCAAAAATCCATATTGATAAAATTTAAATTTTGAAATGTTTTATTGTTTCTTTTACTTAGGTTAGTATTAAATTAACTCAAAAATAACATTTCAATAGTAGATTTTTGAATTTTTGAATTTTTTTGAAATGTTACCTATTTACTGATTCTCATACGATCATTTTTCCATACGTTCAAGCCTTAAGTGCTCAAAAATCCATATTGATAAAATTTAAATTTTGAAATGTTTTATTGTTTCTTTCACTTAGGTTAGTATTAAATTAACTCAAAAATAACATTTCAATAGTAGATTATTAAATTTTTGAATTTTTTTGAAATGTTACCTATATACTGATTCTCATACGATCATTCTTCCATACGTTCAAGCTTTAAGTGCTCAAAAATCCATATTGATAAAATTTAAATTTAGAAATGTTTTATTGTTTCTATCACTTATGTTAGTATTAAATTCACTCAAAAATAACATTTCAATAGTAGATTATTGAATTTTTGAATTTTTTTGAAATGTTACGTATATACTGATTCTCATACGATCATTCTTCCATACGTTTAAGCCTTAGGTGCTCAAAAATCCATATTGATAAAATATAAATTTTGCAATGTTTTATTGTTTCTTTCACTTAGGTTAGTATTAAATTAATTCAAAAATAACATTTCAATAGTAGATTATTGAATTTTTAAAATTTTTTGAAATATTACCTATATACTGATTTTCATACGATCATTCTTTCATACGTTTAAGCCTTAGGTGCTCAAAAATCCATATTGATAAAATACAAATTTTGCAATGTTTTATTGTTTCTTTCACTTAAAAATAACATTTCAATAGTAGATTATTGAATTTTTTAATTTTTTTGAAATGTTACCTATATACTGATTCTCATACGATCATTCTTCCATACGTTCAAGCCTTAAGTGCTCAAAAATCCATATTGATAAAATTTAAATTTTGAAATGTTTTATTGTTTCTTTCACTTAGGTTAGTATTAAATTAACTCAAAAATAACATTTCAATAGTAGATTATTAAATTTTTGAATTTTTTTGAAATGTTACCTATATACTGATTCTCATACGATCATTCTTCCATACGTTCAAGCTTTAAGTGCTCAAAAATCCATATTGATAAAATTTAAATTTAGAAATGTTTTATTGTTTCTATCACTTATGTTAGTATTAAATTCACTCAAAAATAACATTTCAATAGTAGATTATTGAATTTTTGAATTTTTTTGAAATGTTACGTATATACTGATTCTCATACGATCATTCTTCCATACGTTTAAGCCTTAGGTGCTCAAAAATCCATATTGATAAAATATAAATTTTGCAATGTTTTATTGTTTCTTTCACTTAGGTTAGTATTAAATTAATTCAAAAATAACATTTCAATAGTAGATTATTGAATTTTTAAAATTTTTTGAAATATTACCTATATACTGATTTTCGTACGATCATTCTTTCATACGTTTAAGCCTTAGGTGCTCAAAAATCCATATTGATAAAATACAAATTTTGCAATGTTTTATTGTTTCTTTCACTTAAAAATAACATTTCAATAGTAGATTATTGAATTTTTTAATTTTTTTGAAATGTTACCTATATACTGATTCTCATACGATCATTCTTCCATACGTTCAAGCCTTAAGTGCTCAAAAATCCATATTGATAAAATTTAAATTTTGAAATGTTTTATTGTTTCTTTCACTTAGGTTAGTATTAAATTAACTCAAAAATAACATTTCAATAGTAGATTATTAAATTTTTGAATTTTTTTGAAATGTTACCTATATACTGATTCTCATACGATCATTCTTCCATACGTTCAAGCTTTAAGTGCTCAAAAATCCATATTGATAAAATTTAAATTTAGAAATGTTTTATTGTTTCTATCACTTATGTTAGTATTAAATTCACTCAAAAATAACATTTCAATAGTAGATTATTGAATTTTTTAATTTTTTTGAAATGTTACCTATATACTGATTCTCATACGATCATTTTTCCATACGTTCAAGCCTTAAGTGCTCAAAAATCCATATTGATAAAATTTAAATTTTGAAATGTTTTATTGTTTCTTTCACTTAGGTTAGTATTAAATTAACTCAAAAATAACATTTCAATAGTAGATTATTAAATTTTTGAATTTTTTTGAAATGTTACCTTTATACTGATTCTCATACGATCATTCTTCCATACGTTCAAGCTTTAAGTGCTCAAAAATCCATATTGATAAAATTTAAATTTAGAAATGTTTTATTGTTTCTATCACTTATGTTAGTATTAAATTCACTCAAAAATAACATTTCAATAGTAGATTATTGAATTTTTGAATTTTTTTGAAATGTTACGTATATACTGATTCTCATACGATCATTCTTCCATACGTTTAAGCCTTAGGTGCTCAAAAATCCATATTGATAAAATATAAATTTTGCAATGTTTTATTGTTTCTTTCACTTAGGTTAGTATTAAATTAATTCAAAAATAACATTTCAATAGTAGATTATTGAATTTTTAAAATTTTTTGAAATATTACCTATATACTGATTTTCATACGATCATTCTTTCATACGTTTAAGCCTTAGGTGCTCAAAAATCCATATTGATAAAATACAAATTTTGCAATGTTTTATTGTTTCTTTCACTTAAAAATAACATTTCAATAGTAGATTATTGAATTTTTTAATTTTTTTGAAATGTTACCTATATACTGATTCTCATACGATCATTCTTCCATACGTTCAAGCCTTAAGTGCTCAAAAATCCATATTGATAAAATTTAAATTTTGAAATGTTTTATTGTTTCTTTCACTTAGGTTAGTATTAAATTAACTCAAAAATAACATTTCAATAGTAGATTATTAAATTTTTGAATTTTTTTGAAATGTTACCTATATACTGATTCTCATACGATCATTCTTCCATACGTTCAAGCTTTAAGTGCTCAAAAATCCATATTGATAAAATTTAAATTTAGAAATGTTTTATTGTTTCTATCACTTATGTTAGTATTAAATTCACTCAAAAATAACATTTCAATAGTAGATTATTGAATTTTTTAATTTTTTTGAAATGTTACCTATATACTGATTCTCATACGATCATTCTTCCATACGTTCAAGCTTTAAGTGCTCAAAAATCCATATTGATAAAATTTAAATTTAGAAATGTTTTATTGTTTCTATCACTTATGTTAGTATTAAATTCACTCAAAAATAACATTTCAATAGTAGATTATTGAATTTTTGAATTTTTTTGAAATGTTACCTATATACTGATTCTCATACGATCATTCTTCCATACGTTCAAGACTTAAGTGCTCAAAAATCCATATTGATAAAATTTAAATTTTGAAGTGTTTTATTGTTTCTTTCACTTAAAAATAACATTTCAATTTTAATAGTAGATTATTGAATTTTTGAATTTTTTTGAAATGTTACCTATATACTGATTCTCATACGATCATTATTCCATACGTTCAAGCCTTAAGTGCTCAAAAATCCATATTGATAAAATTTAAATTTAGAAATGTTTTATTGTTTCTTTCACTTATGTTAGTATTAAATTCACTAAAAAATAACATTTCAATAGTAGATTAGTGAATTTTTGAAATTTTTTGAAATATTACCTATATACTGATCGTCAGATGTTAATTCTTCCATACGTTCAAGCCTTTAGTGCTCTAAAATCCATATTGATAAAATATAAATTTTGCAATGTTTTATTGTTTCTTTCACTTAAAAATAAGATTTCAATAGTAGATTATTGAATTTTTGAATTTTTTTGAAATGTTACCTATATACTGATTCTCATACGATCATTCTTCCATACGTTTAAGCCTTAGGTGCTCAAAAATCCATATTGATAAAATATAAATTTTGCAATGTTTTATTGTTTCTTTCACTTAGGTTAGTATTAAATTAATTCAAAAATAACATTTCAATAGTAGATTATTGAATTTTTAAAATTTTTTGAAATATTACCTATATACTGATTTTCATACGATCATTCTTCCATACGTTTAAGCCTTAGGTGCTCAAAAATCCATATTGATAAAATATAAATTTTGCAATGTTTTATTGTTTCTTTCACTTAAAAATAACATTTCAATAGTAGATTATTGAATTTTTGAATTTTTTTGAAATGTTACCTATATACTGATTCTCATACGATCATTCTTCCATACGTTCAAGCTTTAAGTGCTCAAAAATCCATATTGATAAAATTTAAATTTAGAAATGTTTTATTGTTTCTATCACTTATGTTAGTATTAAATTCACTCAAAAATAACATTTCAATAGTAGATTATTGAATTTTTGAATTTTTTTGAAATGTTACCTATATACTGATACTCATACGATCATTCTTCCATACGTTCAAGCCTTAAGTGCTCAAAAATCCATATTGATAAAATTTAAATTTTGAAATGTTTTATTGTTTCTTTTACTTAGGTTAGTATTAAATTAACTCAAAAATAACATTTCAATAGTAGATTTTTGAATTTTTGAATTTTTTTGAAATGTTACCTATTTACTGATTCTCATACGATCATTTTTCCATACGTTCAAGCCTTAAGTGCTCAAAAATCCATATTGATAAAATTTAAATTTTGAAATGTTTTATTGTTTCTTTCACTTAGGTTAGTATTAAATTAACTCAAAAATAACATTTCAATAGTAGATTATTAAATTTTTGAATTTTTTTGAAATGTTACCTATATACTGATTCTCATACGATCATTCTTCCATACGTTCAAGCTTTAAGTGCTCAAAAATCCATATTGATAAAATTTAAATTTAGAAATGTTTTATTGTTTCTATCACTTATGTTAGTATTAAATTCACTCAAAAATAACATTTCAATAGTAGATTATTGAATTTTTGAATTTTTTTGAAATGTTACCTATATACTGATTCTCATACGATCATTCTTCCATACGTTCAAGCTTTAAGTGCTCAAAAATCCATATTGATAAAATTTAAATTTAGAAATGTTTTATTGTTTCTATCACTTATGTTAGTATTAAATTCACTCAAAAATAACATTTCAATAGTAGATTATTGAATTTTTGAATTTTTTTGAAATGTTACCTATATACTGATTCTCATACGATCATTCTTCCATACGTTCAAGACTTAAGTGCTCAAAAATCCATATTGATAAAATTTAAATTTTGAAGTGTTTTATTGTTTCTTTCACTTAAAAATAACATTTCAATTTTAATAGTAGATTATTGAATTTTTGAATTTTTTTGAAATGTTACCTATATACTGATTCTCATACGATCATTATTCCATACGTTCAAGCCTTAAGTGCTCAAAAATCCATATTGATAAAATTTAAATTTAGAAATGTTTTATTGTTTCTTTCACTTATGTTAGTATTAAATTCACTAAAAAATAACATTTCAATAGTAGATTAGTGAATTTTTGAAATTTTTTGAAATATTACCTATATACTGATCGTCAGATGTTAATTCTTCCATACGTTCAAGCCTTTAGTGCTCTAAAATCCATATTGATAAAATATAAATTTTGCAATGTTTTATTGTTTCTTTCACTTAAAAATAAGATTTCAATAGTAGATTATTGAATTTTTGAATTTTTTTGAAATGTTACCTATATACTGATTCTCATACGATCATTCTTCCATACGTTTAAGCCTTAGGTGCTCAAAAATCCATATTGATAAAATATAAATTTTGCAATGTTTTATTGTTTCTTTCACTTAGGTTAGTATTAAATTAATTCAAAAATAACATTTCAATAGTAGATTATTGAATTTTTAAAATTTTTTGAAATATTACCTATATACTGATTTTCATACGATCATTCTTCCATACGTTTAAGCCTTAGGTGCTCAAAAATCCATATTGATAAAATATAAATTTTGCAATGTTTTATTGTTTCTTTCACTTAAAAATAACATTTCAATAGTAGATTATTGAATTTTTGAATTTTTTTGAAATGTTACCTATATACTGATTCTCATACGATCATTCTTCCATACGTTCAAGCTTTAAGTGCTCAAAAATCCATATTGATAAAATTTAAATTTAGAAATGTTTTATTGTTTCTATCACTTATGTTAGTATTAAATTCACTCAAAAATAACATTTCAATAGTAGATTATTGAATTTTTGAATTTTTTGAAATGTTACCTATATACTGATACTCATACGATCATTCTTCCATACGTTCAAGCCTTAAGTGCTCAAAAATCCATATTGATAAAATTTAAATTTTGAAATGTTTTATTGTTTCTTTTACTTAGGTTAGTATTAAATTAACTCAAAAATAACATTTCAATAGTAGATTTTTGAATTTTTGAATTTTTTTGAAATGTTACCTATTTACTGATTCTCATACGATCATTTTTCCATACGTTCAAGCCTTAAGTGCTCAAAAATCCATATTGATAAAATTTAAATTTTGAAATGTTTTATTGTTTCTTTCACTTAGGTTAGTATTAAATTAACTCAAAAATAACATTTCAATAGTAGATTATTAAATTTTTGAATTTTTTTGAAATGTTACCTATATACTGATTCTCATACGATCATTCTTCCATACGTTCAAGCTTTAAGTGCTCAAAAATCCATATTGATAAAATTTAAATTTAGAAATGTTTTATTGTTTCTATCACTTATGTTAGTATTAAATTCACTCAAAAATAACATTTCAATAGTAGATTATTGAATTTTTGAATTTTTTTGAAATGTTACGTATATACTGATTCTCATACGATCATTCTTTCATACGTTTAAGCCTTAGGTGCTCAAAAATCCATATTGATAAAATACAAATTTTGCAATGTTTTATTGTTTCTTTCACTTAGGTTAGTATTAAATTAATTCAAAAATAACATTTCAATAGTAGATTATTGAATTTTTAAAATTTTTTGAAATATTACCTATATACTGATTTTCATACGATCATTCTTTCATACGTTTAAGCCTTAGGTGCTCAAAAATCCATATTGATAAAATACAAATTTTGCAATGTTTTATTGTTTCTTTCACTTAAAAATAACATTTCAATAGTAGATTATTGAATTTTTGAATTTTTTTGAAATGTTACCTATATACTGATTCTCATACGATCATTCTCCGATACGTTCAAGCCTTAAGTGCTCAAAAATCCATATTGATAAAATTTAAATTTTGAAATGTTTTATTGTTTCTTTCACTTAGGTTAGTATTAAATTAACTCAAAAATAACATTTCAATAGTAGATTATTAAATTTTTGAATTTTTTTGAAATATTACCTATATACTGATTCTCATACGATCATTCTTCCATACGTTCAAGCTTTAAGTGCTCAAAAATCCATATTGATAAAATTTAAATTTAGAAATGTTTTATTGTTTCTATCACTTAGGTTAGTATTAAATTAACTCAAAAATAACATTTCAATAGTAGATTATTAAATTTTTGAATTTTTTTGAAATGTTACCTATATACTGATTCTCATACGATCATTCTTCCATACGTTCAAGCTTTAAGTGCTCAAAAATCCATATTGATAAAATTTAAATTTAGAAATGTTTTATTGTTTCTATCACTTATGTTAGTATTAAATTCACTCAAAAATAACATTTCAATAGTAGATTATTGAATTTTTAAAATTTTTTGAAATATTACCTATATACTGATTTTCATACGATCATTCTTTCATACGTTTAAGCCTTAGGTGCTCAAAAATCCATATTGATAAAATACAAATTTTGCAATATTTTATTGTTTCTTTCACTTAAAAATAACATTTCAATAGTAGATTATTGAATTTTTTAATTTTTTTGAAATGTTACCTATATACTGATTCTCATACGATCATTCTTCCATACGTTCAAGCCTTAAGTGCTCAAAAATCCATATTGATAAAATTTAAATTTTGAAATGTTTTATTGTTTCTTTCACTTAGGTTAGTATTAAATTAACTCAAAAATAACATTTCAATAGTAGATTATTAAATTTTTGAATTTTTTTGAAATGTTACCTATATACTGATTCTCATACGATCATTCTTCCATACGTTCAAGCTTTAAGTGCTCAAAAATCCATATTGATAAAATTTAAATTTAGAAATGTTTTATTGTTTCTATCACTTATGTTAGTATTAAATTCACTCAAAAATAACATTTCAATAGTAGATTATTGAATTTTTTAATTTTTTTGAAATGTTACCTATATACTGATTCTCATACGATCATTTTTCCATACGTTCAAGCCTTAAGTGCTCAAAAATCCATATTGATAAAATTTAAATTTTGAAATGTTTTATTGTTTCTTTCACTTAGGTTAGTATTAAATTAACTCAAAAATAACATTTCAATAGTAGATTATTAAATTTTTGAATTTTTTTGAAATGTTACCTATATACTGATTCTCATACGATCATTCTTCCATACGTTCAAGCTTTAAGTGCTCAAAAATCCATATTGATAAAATTTAAATTTAGAAATGTTTTATTGTTTCTATCACTTATGTTAGTATTAAATTCACTCAAAAATAACATTTCAATAGTAGATTATTGAATTTTTGAATTTTTTTGAAATGTTACGTATATACTGATTCTCATACGATCATTCTTCCATACGTTTAAGCCTTAGGTGCTCAAAAATCCATATTGATAAAATATAAATTTTGCAATGTTTTATTGTTTCTTTCACTTAGGTTAGTATTAAATTAATTCAAAAATAACATTTCAATAGTAGATTATTGAATTTTTAAAATTTTTTGAAATATTACCTATATACTGATTTTCATACGATCATTCTTTCATACGTTTAAGCCTTAGGTGCTCAAAAATCCATATTGATAAAATACAAATTTTGCAATGTTTTATTGTTTCTTTCACTTAAAAATAACATTTCAATAGTAGATTATTGAATTTTTTAATTTTTTTGAAATGTTACCTATATACTGATTCTCATACGATCATTCTTCCATACGTTCAAGCCTTAAGTGCTCAAAAATCCATATTGATAAAATTTAAATTTTGAAATGTTTTATTGTTTCTTTCACTTAGGTTAGTATTAAATTAACTCAAAAATAACATTTCAATAGTAGATTATTAAATTTTTGAATTTTTTTGAAATGTTACCTATATACTGATTCTCATACGATCATTCTTCCATACGTTCAAGCTTTAAGTGCTCAAAAATCCATATTGATAAAATTTAAATTTAGAAATGTTTTATTGTTTCTATCACTTATGTTAGTATTAAATTCACTCAAAAATAACATTTCAATAGTAGATTATTGAATTTTTTAATTTTTTTGAAATGTTACCTATATACTGATTCTCATACGATCATTCTTCCATACGTTCAAGCTTTAAGTGCTCAAAAATCCATATTGATAAAATTTAAATTTAGAAATGTTTTATTGTTTCTATCACTTATGTTAGTATTAAATTCACTCAAAAATAACATTTCAATAGTAGATTATTGAATTTTTGAATTTTTTTGAAATGTTACCTATATACTGATTCTCATACGATCATTCTTCCATACGTTCAAGACTTAAGTGCTCAAAAATCCATATTGATAAAATTTAAATTTTGAAGTGTTTTATTGTTTCTTTCACTTAAAAATAACATTTCAATTTTAATAGTAGATTATTGAATTTTTGAATTTTTTTGAAATGTTACCTATATACTGATTCTCATACGATCATTCTTCCATACGTTCAAGCTTTAAGTGCTCAAAAATCCAT
Organism: Phortica okadai; assembly: GCA_034638295.1. NCBI lineage: Eukaryota > Metazoa > Arthropoda > Insecta > Diptera > Drosophilidae > Phortica > Phortica okadai. The sequence goes on along the minus strand of JAWUZV010000034.1, from coordinate 14,482 downwards.
ATTGATAAAATTTAAATTTAGAAATGTTTTATTGTTTCTATCACTTATGTTAGTATTAAATTCACTCAAAAATAACATTTCAATAGTAGATTATTGAATTTTTGAATTTTTTTGAAATGTTACGTATATACTGATTCTCATACGATCATTCTTCCATACGTTTAAGCCTTAGGTGCTCAAAAATCCATATTGATAAAATATAAATTTTGCAATGTTTTATTGTTTCTTTCACTTAGGTTAGTATTAAATTAATTCAAAAATAACATTTCAATAGTAGATTATTGAATTTTTAAAATTTTTTGAAATATTACCTATATACTGATTTTCATACGATCATTCTTTCATACGTTTAAGCCTTAGGTGCTCAAAAATCCATATTGATAAAATACAAATTTTGCAATATTTTATTGTTTCTTTCACTTAAAAATAACATTTCAATAGTAGATTATTGAATTTTTTAATTTTTTTGAAATGTTACCTATATACTGATTCTCATACGATCATTCTTCCATACGTTCAAGCCTTAAGTGCTCAAAAATCCATATTGATAAAATTTAAATTTTGAAATGTTTTATTGTTTCTTTCACTTAGGTTAGTATTAAATTAACTCAAAAATAACATTTCAATAGTAGATTATTAAATTTTTGAATTTTTTTGAAATGTTACCTATATACTGATTCTCATACGATCATTCTTCCATACGTTCAAGCTTTAAGTGCTCAAAAATCCATATTGATAAAATTTAAATTTAGAAATGTTTTATTGTTTCTATCACTTATGTTAGTATTAAATTCACTCAAAAATAACATTTCAATAGTAGATTATTGAATTTTTTAATTTTTTTGAAATGTTACCTATATACTGATTCTCATACGATCATTTTTCCATACGTTCAAGCCTTAAGTGCTCAAAAATCCATATTGATAAAATTTAAATTTTGAAATGTTTTATTGTTTCTTTCACTTAGGTTAGTATTAAATTAACTCAAAAATAACATTTCAATAGTAGATTATTAAATTTTTGAATTTTTTTGAAATGTTACCTATATACTGATTCTCATACGATCATTCTTCCATACGTTCAAGCTTTAAGTGCTCAAAAATCCATATTGATAAAATTTAAATTTAGAAATGTTTTATTGTTTCTATCACTTATGTTAGTATTAAATTCACTCAAAAATAACATTTCAATAGTAGATTATTGAATTTTTGAATTTTTTTGAAATGTTACGTATATACTGATTCTCATACGATCATTCTTCCATACGTTTAAGCCTTAGGTGCTCAAAAATCCATATTGATAAAATATAAATTTTGCAATGTTTTATTGTTTCTTTCACTTAGGTTAGTATTAAATTAATTCAAAAATAACATTTCAATAGTAGATTATTGAATTTTTAAAATTTTTTGAAATATTACCTATATACTGATTTTCATACGATCATTCTTTCATACGTTTAAGCCTTAGGTGCTCAAAAATCCATATTGATAAAATACAAATTTTGCAATGTTTTATTGTTTCTTTCACTTAAAAATAACATTTCAATAGTAGATTATTGAATTTTTTAATTTTTTTGAAATGTTACCTATATACTGATTCTCATACGATCATTCTTCCATACGTTCAAGCCTTAAGTGCTCAAAAATCCATATTGATAAAATTTAAATTTTGAAATGTTTTATTGTTTCTTTCACTTAGGTTAGTATTAAATTAACTCAAAAATAACATTTCAATAGTAGATTATTAAATTTTTGAATTTTTTTGAAATGTTACCTATATACTGATTCTCATACGATCATTCTTCCATACGTTCAAGCTTTAAGTGCTCAAAAATCCATATTGATAAAATTTAAATTTAGAAATGTTTTATTGTTTCTATCACTTATGTTAGTATTAAATTCACTCAAAAATAACATTTCAATAGTAGATTATTGAATTTTTTAATTTTTTTGAAATGTTACCTATATACTGATTCTCATACGATCATTCTTCCATACGTTCAAGCTTTAAGTGCTCAAAAATCCATATTGATAAAATTTAAATTTAGAAATGTTTTATTGTTTCTATCACTTATGTTAGTATTAAATTCACTCAAAAATAACATTTCAATAGTAGATTATTGAATTTTTGAATTTTTTTGAAATGTTACCTATATACTGATTCTCATACGATCATTCTTCCATACGTTCAAGACTTAAGTGCTCAAAAATCCATATTGATAAAATTTAAATTTTGAAGTGTTTTATTGTTTCTTTCACTTAAAAATAACATTTCAATTTTAATAGTAGATTATTGAATTTTTGAATTTTTTTGAAATGTTACCTATATACTGATTCTCATACGATCATTATTCCATACGTTCAAGCCTTAAGTGCTCAAAAATCCATATTGATAAAATTTAAATTTAGAAATGTTTTATTGTTTCTTTCACTTATGTTAGTATTAAATTCACTAAAAAATAACATTTCAATAGTAGATTAGTGAATTTTTGAAATTTTTTGAAATATTACCTATATACTGATCGTCAGATGTTAATTCTTCCATACGTTCAAGCCTTTAGTGCTCTAAAATCCATATTGATAAAATATAAATTTTGCAATGTTTTATTGTTTCTTTCACTTAAAAATAAGATTTCAATAGTAGATTATTGAATTTTTGAATTTTTTTGAAATGTTACCTATATACTGATTCTCATACGATCATTCTTCCATACGTTTAAGCCTTAGGTGCTCAAAAATCCATATTGATAAAATATAAATTTTGCAATTTTTTATTGTTTCTTTCACTTAAAAATAACATTTCAATAGTAGATTATTGAATTTTTTAATTTTTTTGAAATGTTACCTATATACTGATTCTCATACGATCATTTTTCCATATGTTCAAGCCTTAAGTGCTCAAAAATCCATATTGATAAAATATAAATTTTGCAATGTTTTATTGTTTCTTTCACTTAAAAATAACATTTCAATAGTAGATTATTGAATTTTTGAATTTTTTTGAAATGTTACCTATATACTGATTCTCATACGATCATTTTTCCATATGTTCAAGCCTTAAGTGCTCAAAAATCCATATTGATAAAATTTAAATTTAAAAATGTTTTATTGTTTCTATCACTTATGTTAGTATTAAATTCACTCAAAAATAACATTTCAATAGTAGATTATTGAATTTTTAAAATTTTTTGAAATATTACCTATGTATATACTGATTTTCATACGATCATTCTTCCATACGTTTAAGCCTTAGGTGCTCAAAAATCCATATTGATAAAATATAAATTTTGCAATGTTCTATTGTTTCTTTCACTTAGGTTGGTATTAAATTAACTCAAAAATAACATTTCAATAGTAGATTATTAAATTTTTGAATTTTTTTGAAATGTTACCTATATACTGATTCTCATACGATCATTCTTCCATACGTTCAAGCCTTAAGTGCTCAAAAATCCATATTGATAAAATATAAATGTTGCAATATTTTATTGTTTCTTTCACTTAAAAATAACATTTCAATAGTAGATTATTGAATTTTGAATTTTTTTGAAATGTTACCTGTATACTGATACTCATACGATCATTCTTCCATACGTTCAAGCCTTAAGTGCTCAAAAATCCATATTGATAAAATATAAATTTAGAAATGTTTTATTGTTTCTTTCACTTAGGTTAGTATTAAATTCACTCAAAAATAACATTTCAATAGTAGATTATTGAATTTTTGAATTTTTTTTTTAAATGTTACCTATAAACTGATTCTCATACGATCATTCTTCCATACGTTTAAGCCTTAGGTGCTCAAAAATCCATATTGATAAAATATAAATTTTGCAATGTTTCATTGTTTCTTTCACTTAAAAATAACATTTCAATAGTAGATTATTGAATTTTTTAATTTTTTTGAAATGTTACCTATATACTGATTCTCATACGATCATTCTTCCATACGTTTAAGCCTTAGGTGCCCAAAAATCCATATTGATAAAATTTAAATTTAGAAATGTTTTATTGTTTCTATCACTTATGTTAGTATTAAATTCACTCAAAAATAACATTTCAATAGTAGATTATTGAATTTTTAAAATTTTTTGAAATATTACCTATATACTGATTCTCATACGATCATTCTTCCATACGTTTAAGCCTTAGGTGCTCAAAAATCCATATTGATAAAATATAAATTTTGCAATGTTTTATTGTTTCTTTCACTTAGGTTAGTATTAAATTAATTCAAAAATAACATTTCAATAGTAGATTATTGAATTTTTAAAATTTTTTGAAATATTACCTATATACTGATTCTCATACGATCATTCTTCCATACGTTTAAGCCTTAGGTGCTCTAAAATCCATATTGATAAAATATAAATGTTGCAATGTTTTATTGTTTCTTTCACTTAAAAATAACATTTCAATAGTAGATTATTGAATTTTTGAATTTTTTTGAAATGTTACGTATTTACTGGTTCTTATACGATCATTCTTCCATACGTTCAAGCCTTAAGTGCTCAAAAATCCATATTGATAAAATTTAAATTTAGAAATGTTTTATTGTTTCTATCACTTATGTTAGTATTAAATTCACTTAAAATAACATTTCAATAGTAGATTATTGAATTTTTAAAATTTTTTGAAATATTACCTATATACTGATTTTCATACGATCATTCTTCCATACGTTTAGGTGCTCAAAAATCCATATTGATAAAATATAAATTTTGCAATGTTTTATTGTTTCTTTCACTTAAAAATAACATTTCAATAGTAGATTATTGAATTTTTAAAATTTTTTGAAATATTACCTATATACTGATTCTCATACGATCATTCTTCTATACGTTTAAGCCTCAGGTGCTTAAAAATCCATATTGATAAAATATAAATTTTGCAATGTTTTATTGTTTCTTTCACTTAAAAATAACATTTCAATAGTAGATTATTAAATTTTTGAATTTTTTGAAATGTTACCTATATACTGATTCTCATACGATCATTCTTCTATACGTTTAAGCCTCAGGTGCTTAAAAATCCATATTGATAAAATATAAATTTTGCAATGTTTTATTGTTTCTTTCACTTAAAATAACATTTCAATAGTAGATTATTGAATTTTTGAATTTTTTTGAAATGTTACCTATATACTGATTGTCATACGATCATTTTTCCATATGTTCAAGCCTTAAGTGCTCAAAAATCCATATTGATAAAATTTAAATTTAAAAATGTTTTATTGTTTCTATCACTTATGTTAGTATTAAATTCACTCAAAAATAACATTTCAATAGTGGATGATCGAATTTTTGAATTTTTTTATGAAATGTTACCTATATACTGATTCTCATACGATCATTCTTCCATACGTTTAAACTTTAGGTGCTCTAAAATCCATATTGATAAAATCTAAATGTTGCAATGTTTTATTGTTTCTTTCACTTAAAAATAACATTTCAATAGTAGATTATTGAATTTTTTAATTTTTTTGAAATGTTACCTATATACTGATTCTCATACGATCATTCTTCTATACGTTTAAGCCTCAGGTGCTTAAAAATCCATATTGATAAAATATAAATTTTGCAATGTTTTATTGTTTCTTTCACTTAAAAATAACATTTCAATAGTAGATTATTAAATTTTTGAATTTTTTTGAAATGTTACCTGTATACTGATTCTCATACGATCATTCTTCCATACGTTTAAGCCTTAGGTGCTCTAAAATCCATATTGATAAAATATAAATGTTGCAATGTTTTATTGTTTCTTTCACTTAAAAATAACATTTCAATAGTAGATTATTGAATTTTTGAATTTTTTTGAAATGTTACCTATTTACTGATTCTTATACGATCATTCTTCCATACGTTCAAGCCTTAAGTGCTCAAAAATCCATATTGATAAAATTTAAATTTAGAAATGTTTTATTGTTTCTTTCACATAGGTTAGTATTAAATTCACTCAAAACAAACATTTCAATAGTGGATGATCGAATTTTTGAATTTTTTTGAAATGTTACCTATATACTGATTCTCATACGATCATTCTTCCATACGTTTAAGCCTTAGGTGGTCTAAAATCCATATTGATAAAATTTAAATTTAGAAATGTTTTATTGTTTCTTTCACATAGGTTAGTATTAAATTCACTCAAAACAAAAATTTCAATAGTGGATGATCGAATTTTTGAATTTTTTTGAAATATTACCTATATACTGATTTTCATACGATCATTCTTCCATACGTTTAGGTGCTCAAAAATCCATATTGATAAAATATAAATTTTGCAATGTTCTATTGTTTCTTTCACTTAGGTTGGTATTAAATTAACTCAAAAATAACATTTCAATAGTAGATTATTAAATTTTTGAATTTTTTTGAAATGTTACCTGTATACTGATTCTCATACGATCATTCTTCCATACGTTTAAGCCTTAGGTGCTCTAAAATCCATATTGATAAAATATAAATGTTGCAATGTTTTATTGTTTCTTTCACTTAAAAATAACATTTCAATAGTAGATTATTGATTTTTTTAATTTTTTTGAAATGTTACCTATATACTGATTCTCATACGATCATTCTTCTATACGTTTAAGCCTCAGGTGCTTAAAAATCCATATTGATAAAATATAAATTTTGCAATGTTTGATTGTTTCTTTCACTTAAAAATAACATTTCAATAGTAGATTATTGAATTTTTGAATTTTTTTGAAATGTTACCTATATACTGATTCTCATACGATCATTTTTCCATATGTTCAAGCCTTAAGTGCTCAAAAATCCATATTGATAAAATTTAAATTTAAAAATGTTTTATTGTTTCTATCACTTATGTTAGTATTAAATTCATTCAAAAATAATATTTCAATAGTAGATTATTGAATTTTTGAATTTTTTTGAAATGTTACCTATATACTGATTCTCATACGATCATTCTTCCATACGTTCAAGCCTTAAGTGCTCAAAAATCCATATTGATAAAATTTGAATTTAGAAATGTTTTATTGTTTCTTTCATTTAGGTTAGTATTAAATTCACTCAAAAAAAACATTTCAATAGTGGATGATTGAATTTTTGAATTTTTTTGAAATGTTACCTATATACTGATTCTCATACGACCATTCTTCCATACGTTTAAGCCTTAGGTGCTCTAAAATCCATATTGATAAAATATAAATTTTGCAATGCAATAAGCCTCAGGTGCTTAAAAATCCATATTGATAAAATATAAATTTTGCAATGTTTTATTGTTTCTTTCACTTAAAAATAACATTTCAATAGTAGATTATTGAATTTTTGAATTTTTTTGAAATGTTACCTATATACTGATTCTCATACGATCATTTTTCCATATGTTCAAGCCTTAAGTGCTCAAAAATCCATATTGATAAAATTTAAATTTAAAAATGATTTATTGTTTCTTTCACTTAGGTTAGTATTAAATTCACTCAAAAATAACATTTCAATAGTAGATTATTGAATTTTTTAATTTTTTTGAAATGTTACCTATATACTGATTCTCATACGATCATTCTTCCATACGTTTAAGCCTTAGGTGCTCAAAAATCCATATCGATAAAATATAAATTTTTCAATGTTTTAGTGTTTCTTTCACTTAAAAATAACATTTCAATAGTAGATTATTGAATTTTTGAATTTTTTTGAAATGTTACCTATATACTGATTGTCATACGATCATTTTTCCATATGTTCAAGCCTTAAGTGCTCAAAAATCCATATTGATAAAATTTAAATTTAAAAATGTTTTATTGTTTCTTTCACTTATGTTAGTATTAAATTCACTCAAAAATAACATTTCAATAGTAGATTATTGAATTTTTAAAATTTTTTTGAAATGTTACCTATATACTGATTCTCATACGATCATTTTTCCATACGTTCAAGCCTTAAGTGCTCAAAAATCCATATTGATAAAATTTAAATTTAGAAATGTTTTATTGTTTCTTTGACTTAGGTTAGTATTAAATTCACTCAAAAATAACATTTCAATAGTAGATTATTGAATTTTTAAAATGTTTTGAAATATTACCTATATACTGATTCTCATACGATCATTCTTCCATACGTTTAAGCCTTAGGTGCTCAAAAATCCATATTGATAAAATATAAATTTTGCAATGTTTTATTGTTTCTTTCACTTAAAAATAACATTTCAATAGTAGATTATTAAATTTTTGAATTTTTTTGAAATGTTACCTATATACTGATTCTCATACGATCATTCTTCTATACGTTTAAGCCTCAGGTGCTTAAAAATCCATATTGATAAAATATAAATTTTGCAATGTTTTATTGTTTCTTTCACTTAAAAATAACATTTCAATAGTAGATTATTGAATTTTTGAATTTTTTTGAAATGTTACCTATATACTGATTGTCATACGATCATTTTTCCATATGTTCAAGCCTTAAGTGCTCAAAAATCCATATTGATAAAATTTAAATTTAAAAATGTTTTATTGTTTCTATCACTTATGTTAGTATTAAATTCACTCAAAAATAACATTTCAATAGTGGATGATCGAATTTTTGAATTTTTTTTGAAATGTTACCTATATACTGATTCTCATACGATCATTCTTCCATACGTTTAAGCCTTAGGTGCTCTAAAATCCATATTGATAAAATCTAAATGTTGCAATGTTTTATTGTTTCTTTCACTTAAAAATAACATTTCAATAGTAGATTATTGAATTTTTTAATTTTTTTGAAATGTTACCTATATACTGATTCTCATACGATCATTCTTCTATACGTTTAAGCCTCAGGTGCTTAAAAATCCATATTGATAAAATATAAATTTTGCAATGTTTTATTGTTTCTTTCACTTAAAAATAACATTTCAATAGTAGATTATTGAATTTTTGAATTTTTTTGAAATGTTACCTGTATACTGATTCTCATACGATCATTCTTCCATACGTTCAAGCCTTAAGTGCTCAAAAATCCATATTGATAAAATATAAATTTTGCAATGTTTTATTGTTTCTTTCACTTAGGTTAGTATTAAATTCACTCAAAAATAACATTTCAATAGTAGATTATTGAATTTTTGAATTTTTTTTGAAATGTTACCTATAAACTGATTCTCATACGATCATTCTTCCATACGTTTAAGCCTTAGGTGCTCAAAAATCCATATTGATAAAATATAAATTTTGCAATGTTTCATTGTTTCTTTCACTTAAAAATAACATTTCAATAGTAGATTATTGAATTTTTTAATTTTTTTGAAATGTTACCTATATACTGATTCTCATACGATCATTCTTCCATACGTTTAAGCCTTAGGTGCTCAAAAATCCATATTGATAAAATTTAAATTTAGAAATGTTTTATTGTTTCTATCACTTATGTTAGTATTAAATTCACTCAAAAATAACATTTCAATAGTAGATTATTGAATTTTTAAAATTTTTTGAAATATTACCTATATACTGATTTTCATACGATCATTCTTCCATACGTTTAAGCCTCAGGTGCTCAAAAATCCATATTGATAAAATATAAATTTTGCAATGTTCTATTGTTTCTTTCACTTATTTTGGTATTTAATTAACTCAAAAATAACATTTCAATAGTATATTATTAAATTTTTGATTTTTTTTGAAATGTTACCTGTATACTGATTCTCATACGATCATTCTTCCATACGTTTAAGTCTTAGGTACTCTAAAATCCATATTGATAAAATATAAATGTTGCAATGTTTTATTGTTTCTTTCACTTAAAAATAACATTTCAATAGTAGATTATTGAATTTTTGAATTTTTTTGAAATGTTACCTATTTACTGATTCTTATACGATCATTCTTCCATACGTTCAAGCCTTAAGTGCTCAAAAATCCATATTGATAAAATTTAAATTTAGAAATGTTTTATTGTTTCTTTCACATAGGTTAGTATTAAATTCACTCAAAACAAACATTTCAATAGTGGATGATCGAATTTTTGAATTTTTTTGAAATGTTACCTATATACTGATTCTCATACGATCATTCTTCCATACATTTAAGCCTTAGGTGCTCTAAAATCCATATTGATAAAATCTAAATGTTGCAATGTTTTATTGTTTCTTTCACTTAAAAATAACATTTCAATAGTAGATTATTGAATTTTTTAATTTTTTTGAAATGTTACCTATATACTGATTCTCATACGATCATTCTTCTATACGTTTAAGCCTCAGGTGCTTAAAAATCCATATTGATAAAATATAAATTTTGCAATGTTTTATTGTTTCTTTCACTTAAAAATAACATTTCAATAGTAGATTATTGAATTTTTGAATTTTTTTGAAATGTTACCTATATACTGATTCTCATACGATCATTTTTCCATATGTTCAAGCCTTAAGTGCTCAAAAATCCATATTGATAAAATTTAAATTTAAAAATGTTTTATTGTTTCTATCACTTATGTTAGTATTAAATTCACTCAAAAATAACATTTCAATAGTAGATTATTGAATTTTTGAATTTTTTTGAAATGTTACCTATATACTGATTCTCATACGATCATTTTTCCATATGTTCAAGCCTTAAGTGCTCACAAATCCATATTGATAAAATTTAAATTTAGAAATGTTTTATTGTTTCTTTCACTTAGGATAGTATTAAATTCACTCAAAAATAACATTTCAATAGTAGATTATTGAATTTTTGAATTTTTTTGAAATGTTACCTATATACTGATTCTCATACGATCATTCTTCCATACGTTTAAGCCTTAGGTGCTCTAAAATCCATATTGATAAAATATAAATGTTGCAATGTTTTATTGTTTCTTTCACTTAAAAATAACATTTCAATAGTAGATTATTGAATTTTTGAATTTTTTTGAAATGTTACCTATGTACTGATTCTCATACGATCATTCTTCCATACGTTTAAGCCTTAGATGCTCAAAAATCCATATCGATAAAATATAAATTTAAAAATGTTTTATTGTTTCTATCACTTATGTTAGTATTAAATTCACTCAAAAATAACATTTCAATAGTAGATTATTGAATTTTTAAAATTTTTTTGAAATGTTACCTATATACTGATTCTCATACGATCATTCTTCCATACGTTCAAGCCTTAAGTGCTCAAAAATCCATATTGATAAAATTTAAATTTAGAAATGTTTTATTGTTTCTTTCACTTAGGTTAGTATTAAATTCACACAAAAATAACATTTCAATAGTAGATTATTGAATTTTTAAAATTTTTTGAAATGTTACCTATATACTGATTCTCATACGATCATTCTTCTATACGTTCAAGCCTTAAGTGCTCAAAAATCCATATTGATAAAATTTGAATTTAGAAATGTTTTATTGTTTCTTTCACTTAGGTTAGTATTAAATTCACTCAAAAAAAACATTTCAGTAGTGGATGATTGAAGTTTTGAATTTTTTTGAAATGTTACCTATATACTGATTCTCATACGACCATTCTTCCATACGTTTAAGCCTTAGGTGCTCTAAAATCCATATTGATAAAATATAAATTTTGCAATGCAATAAGCCTCAGGTGCTTAAAAATCCATATTGATAAAATATAAATTTTGCAATGTTTTATTGTTTCTTTCACTTAAATATAACATTTCAATAGTAGATTATTGAATTTTTGAATTTTTTTGAAATGTTACCTATATACTGATTCTCATACGATCATTTTTCCATATGTTCAAGCCTTAAGTGCTCAAAAATCCATATTGATAAAATTTAAATTTAAAAATGTTTTATTGTTTCTATCACTTATGTTAGTATTAAATTCACTCAAAAATAACATTTCAATAGTGGATGATTGAAGTTTTGAATTTTTTTGAAATGTTACCTATATACTGATTCTCATACGACCATTCTTCCATACGTTTAAGCCTTAGGTGCTCTAAAATCCATATTGATAAAATATAAATTTTGCAATGCAATAAGCCTCAGGTGCTTAAAAATCCATATTGATAAAATATAAATTTTGCAATGTTTTATTGTTTCTTTCACTTAAATATAACATTTCAATAGTAGATTATTGAATTTTTGAATTTTTTTGAAATGTTACCTGTATACTGATTCTCATACGATCATTCTTCCATACGTTTAAGTCTTAGGTGCTCTAAAATCCATATTGATAAAATATAAATGTTGCAATGTTTTATTGTTTCTTTCACTTAAAAATAACATTTCAATAGTAGATTATTGAATTTTTGAATTTTTTTGAAATGTTACCTATTTACTGATTCTTATACGATCATTCTTCCATACGTTCAAGCCTTAAGTGCTCAAAAATCCATATTGATAAAATTTAAATTTAGAAATGTTTTATTGTTTCTTTCACATAGGTTAGTATTAAATTCACTCAAAACAAACATTTCAATAGTGGATGATCGAATTTTTGAATTTTTTTGAAATGTTACCTATATACTGATTCTCATACGATCATTCTTCCATACATTTAAGCCTTAGGTGCTCTAAAATCCATATTGATAAAATCTAAATGTTGCAATGTTTTATTGTTTCTTTCACTTAAAAATAACATTTCAATAGTAGATTATTGAATTTTTTAATTTTTTTGAAATGTTACCTATATACTGATTCTCATACGATCATTCTTCTATACGTTTAAGCCTCAGGTGCTTAAAAATCCATATTGATAAAATATAAATTTTGCAATGTTTTATTGTTTCTTTCACTTAAAAATAACATTTCAATAGTAGATTATTGAATTTTTGAATTTTTTTGAAATGTTACCTATATACTGATTCTCATACGATCATTTTTCCATATGTTCAAGCCTTAAGTGCTCAAAAATCCATATTGATAAAATTTAAATTTAAAAATGTTTTATTGTTTCTATCACTTATGTTAGTATTAAATTCACTCAAAAATAACATTTCAATAGTAGATTATTGAATTTTTGAATTTTTTTGAAATGTTACCTATATACTGATTCTCATACGATCATTTTTCCATATGTTCAAGCCTTAAGTGCTCACAAATCCATATTGATAAAATTTAAATTTAGAAATGTTTTATTGTTTCTTTCACTTAGGATAGTATTAAATTCACTCAAAAATAACATTTCAATAGTAGATTATTGAATTTTTGAATTTTTTTGAAATGTTACCTATATACTGATTCTCATACGATCATTCTTCCATACGTTTAAGCCTTAGATGCTCAAAAATCCATATCGATAAAATATAAATTTAAAAATGTTTTATTGTTTCTATCAATTATGTTAGTATTAAATTCACTCAAAAATAACATTTCAATAGTAGATTATTGAATTTTTAAAATTTTTTTGAAATGTTACCTATATACTGATTCTCATACGATCATTCTTCCATACGTTCAAGCCTTAAGTGCTCAAAAATCCATATTGATAAAATTTAAATTTAGAAATGTTTTATTGTTTCTTTCACTTAGGTTAGTATTAAATTCACTCAAAAATAACATTTCAATAGTAGATTATTGAATTTTTAAAATTTTTTGAAATGTTACCTATATACTGATTCTCATACGATCATTCTTCTATACGTTCAAGCCTTAAGTGCTCAAAAATCCATATTGATAAAATTTGAATTTAGAAATGTTTTATTGTTTCTTTCACTTAGGTTAGTATTAAATTCACTCAAAAAAAACATTTCAGTAGTGGATGATTGAAGTTTTGAATTTTTTTGAAATGTTACCTATATACTGATTCTCATACGACCATTCTTCCATACGTTTAAGCCTTAGGTGCTCTAAAATCCATATTGATAAAATATAAATGTTGCAATGTTTTATTGTTTCTTTCACTTAAAAATAACATTTCAATAGTAGATTATTGAATTTTTGAATTTTTTTGAAATGTTACCTATATACTGATTCTCATACGATCATTCTTCCATACGTTTAAGCCTTAGGTGCTCAAAAATCCATATCGATAAAATATAAATTTTTCAATGTTTTATTGTTTCTTTCACTTAAAAATAACATTTCAATAGTAGATTATTGAATTTTTTAATTTTTTTGAAATGTTACCTATATACTGATTCTCATACGATCATTCTTCTATACGTTTAAGCCTCAGGTGCTTAAAAATCCATATTGATAAAATATAAATTTTGCAATGTTTTATTGTTTCTTTCACTTAAGTTAGTATTAAATTCACTCAAAACAAACATTTCAATAGTAGATTATTGAATTTTTGAATTTTTTTGAAATGTTACCCATATACTGATTGTCATACGATCATTTTTCCATATGTTCAAGCCTTAAGTGCTCAAAAATCCATATTGATAAAATTTAAATTTAAAAATGTTTTATTGTTTCTATCACTTATGTTAGTATTAAATTCACTCAAAAATAACATTTCAATAGTAGATTATTGAATTTTTAAATTTTTTTTTAAATGCTACCTATATACTGATTCTCATACGATCATTCTTCCATACGTTCAAGCCTTAAGTGCTCAAAAATCCATATTGATAAAA
>JAWUZV010000033.1:0-67000 GCA_034638295.1 Phortica okadai | reverse complement strand
ATTAGTTTCTTGCTAATAACTCTTGCATCCTTCGACCGACTTCTTCGACTAAGAGCTCGATTGAAAGCTTATCTGTTCCTCCTTCAGATGGCATTAACATATTTTACGAAAAGTCATAACAAATAAAATTTTTTTGATCAAAACTAAAATATTCTCGAAATCATTGAAGAAGAAGATCCTTATCAGACGAAAATATGCCTTATCTTATAAGAGACATTTACATTTTTTTAATTGCATAAATGGGCGGCATTTTATTCAGAATTAATAGTTTTTTACATGGACAACAAATTCGTTTAATTTTTTCCCATTAAATACTAGAATTATAGAAAAGTACTTTGCGAAAAGAATCGGCAGTAGGACGGAATCGTGTTGACCACCGATTAGTTTTTTGTTGATAACTCTTGCATCCTTCGACCGACTTCTTCGACTAAACGCTCGATGGAAAGCTTATCTGTTCCCTTTCAGATGGCATTAACATATTTTATGAAAAGTCGTAAGAAATAAATTTTTATTGATCAAAACTAAAATATCCTCGAAATCATTGAAGTAGAAGCACCTTATCAGACGAAAATATGCCTTATCTCATAAGAGACATTTAAATTTTTTTAATTGCATAAATGGGCGGCATTTTATTCAGAATTAATAGTTTTTTATATGGACAAAAAATTCGTTTTATTTTTTCCCATTAAATACTAGAATTATAGAAAAGGACTTTGCGAAAAGAATCGGCAGTAGGACGGAATCTTGTTGACCACCGATTAGTTTTTTGCTAATAACTCTTGCATCCTTCGACCGACTTCTTCGACTAAGATCTCGATAGAAAGCTTATCTGTTCCTCTTTCAGATGGCATTAACATATTTTACGAAAAGTCGTGAGAAATACAATTTTTTTGATCAAAACTAAAATATCCTCGAAATCATTGAAGAAGAAGTACCTTATCAGACAAAAATATGCCTTATCTAATAAGAGACATTTACATTTTTTTAAATGCATAAATGGACGGCATTTTATTCAGAATTAATAGTTTTTTACATGGACAAAAAATTCGTTTAATTTTTTCCCATTAAATACTAGAATTATAGAAAAGTACTTTGCGATAAGAATCGGCAGTAGGACGGAAACGTGTTGACCACCGATTAGTTTTTTGCTAATAACTCTTGCATCCTTCGACCGACTTCTTCGACTAAGATCTCGATGTAAAGCTTATCTGTTTCTCTTTCAGATGGCATTAACATATTTTATGAAAAGTCATAAGAAATAAAATTTGTTTCATCAAAACTAAAATATTCACGAAATCATTGAAGAAGAAGTACCTTATCAGACGAAAATATGCCTTATCTAATAAGAGACATTTACATTTTTTAAATGCATAAATGGACGGCATTTTATTCAGAATTAATAGTTTTTTACATGGACAAAAAATTCGTTTAATATTTTCCCATTAAATACTAGAATTATAGAAAAGTACTTTGCGAAAAGAATCGGCAGTAGGACGGAAACGTGTTGACCATCGATTAGTTTTTTGCTAATAACTCTTGCATCCTTCGACCGACTTCTTCGACTAATAGCTCGATGGAAAGCTTTTCTGTTCCTCTTTTAGATGGCATTAACATATTTTATGAAAAGTCGTAAGAAATAAAATTTTTTTGATCATAACTAAAATATCCTCGAAATCATTGAAGTAGAAGCACCTTATCAGACGAAAATATGCCTTATCTAATAAGAGACATTTAAATTTTTTTAATTGCATAAATGGGCGGCAGTTTATTCAGAATTAATAGTTTTTTACATGGACAAGATATTCGTTTAATTTTTTCCCATTAAATACTAGAGTTATAGAAAAGTACTTTGCGAAAAGAATCGGCAGTAGGCCGGAAACGTGTTGATCACCGATTAGTTTTTTGCTAATAACTCTTGCATCCTTCGACCGACTTCTTCGACTAAGAGCTCGATGGAAAGCTTATCTGTTCCTCCTTCAGATGGCATTAACATATTTTTCGAAAAGTCATAACAAATAAAATTTTTTTGATCAAAACTAAAATATCCTCGAAATCATTGAAGAAGAAGTACCTTATCAGACAAAAATATGCCTTATCTAATAAGAGACATTTAAATTTTTTTAATTGCATAAATGGGCGGCATTTTATTCAGAATTAATAGTTTTTTACATGGACAAAAAATCTTTTAATTTTTTACAAGTAAATACTAGAATTATAGAAAAGTACTTTGCGAAAATAATCGGCAGTAGGACGGAATCGTGTTGACCACCGATTAGTTTTTTGCTACTAACTCTTGCATCCTTCGACCGACTTCTTCAACTAAGAGCTCGATGGAAAGCTTATCTGTTCCTCTTTCAGATGGCATTAACATATTTTACGAAAAGTCGTAAGAAATAAAATTTTTTTGATCAAAACCAAAATATCCTCGAAATCATTGAAGAAGAAGTACGTTATCAGACGAAAATATGCCTTATCTAATAAGAGACATTTAAATTTTTTTAATTGCATAAATTGGTGGCATTTTATTCAGAATTAATAGTTTTTTACATGGACAAAAAATTCGTTTAATTTTTTCCCATTAAATACCAGAATTATAGAAATACTTTGCGAAAAGAATCGGCAGTATGACGGAATTGTGTTGACCACCGATTAGTTTTTTGCTAATGACTCTTGCATCCTTCGACCGACTTCTTGGACTAAGAGCTGGATGGAAAGCTTATCTGTTCCTCTTTCAGATGGCATTAACATATTTTACGAAAAGTCGTAAGAAATAAAATTTTTATACTTTTCACGTATGTGAAATAGTATAATAACTTTGTGCTGAAGTATGTGACACACAGAAATATTCACTGGCGACTATATAAAGTATATATATTCTTGATCAGGACGACAAGACGAGTTGATTTAGCCATGTCCGTCTGTCCGTCTGACCGTCTGTCCGTCTGTCTGTATATATACAATCTCCTCCCACAGTTTTTAAGATATCGAGCTGAAATTTTGCACAGAGACTTCTCATTTGTACAGTCAACTCATTTGTTGGATCCAGCCATATCGGACCACTGGAACTGGTAGCCCCCATACGAAAAGAAGAAGAACAATTAACAAAACTTGAATCGTTGTATGGAAAACTTTTTTGTTTTGTATGATGGAGTGCTGAAATTTTAAACATAGTAGTTCTACATAGTCCGACTACATGTCTGAAAGTTTCATTGAGAGTGGACATCTGGAACAGGTAGCTCCCATACAAAATGAAGAAGATGAAGAGAAGCAATATTCACGTCGTTGTATGGACAACTTTTTTGTTTTTAAAACAATTGACTTGAAACTTTGTAGTTATGTTCTTGGGGAGGCATTAAAACTATTTTGACCAAAAGTGGGCGAAGCCACGCCCGCTTATAGAAAATTGACCCGTTGTATGGAAAACTTTTTTGTTTTTTAACCAATTGACTTGAAACTTTACAGTTATGTTCTTAGGGAGGAATGAAAACTATTTAGACCAAAAGTACGCATAGCTACGTCCACTTATACCGAAACTTGAACCGTTGTATGGAAAACTTTTTGGTTTTTAACCAATTGACTTGAAACTTTACAGTTATGTTCTTAGGGAGGAATGAAAACTATTTTGACCAAAAATGGGCATGGCTACGCCCACTTATCGCAAAACTTGAACCGTTGAATGGAAAACTTTTTTGTTTTTTAACCAATTGACTTGAAACCTTACAGTTATGTTGTTAGGGAGGCATGAAAACTTTTCATTTAGTTTTTTAGTGACACAACGTGAAAAGTATTATAGCTTCAGCCTTGCTGAAGATAGCGTCCTAACTGGTTTTTATTTTAGTTTTTCAAAACTAAAATATCCTCGAAATCATTGAAGAAGAAGTACCTTATGAGACGAAAATATGCCTTATCTAATAAGTGACATTTACATTTTTATACTTTTCACGTATGTGAAATAGTATAATAACTTTGTGCTGAAGTTTGTGACACACAGAAATATTCACTGGCGACTATATAAAGTATATATATTCTTGATCAGGACGACAAGACGAGTTGATTTAGCCATGTCCGTCTGTCCGTCTGACCGTCTGTCCGTCTGTCTGTATATATACAATCTCCTCCCACAGTTTTTAAGATATCGAGCTGAAATTTTGCACAGAGACTTCTCATTTGTACAGTCAACTCATTTGTTGGATCCAGCCATATCGGACCACTGGAACTGGTAGCCCCCATACGAAAAGAAGAAGAACAATTAACAAAACTTGAATCGTTGTATGGAAAACTTTTTTGTTTTGTATGATGGAGTGCTGAAATTTTAAACATAGTAGTTCTACATAGTCCGACTACATGTCTGAAAGTTTCATTGAGAGTGGACATCTGGAACAGGTAGCTCCCATACAAAATGAAGAAGATGAAGAGAAGCAATATTCACGTCGTTGTATGGACAACTTTTTTGTTTTTAAAACAATTGACTTGAAACTTTGTAGTTGTGTTCTTGGGGAGGCATTAAAACTATTTTGACCAAAAGTGGGCGAAGCCACGCCCGCTTATAGAAAATTGACCCGTTGTATGGAAAACTTTTTTGTTTTTTAACCAATTGACTTGAAACTTTACAGTTATGTTCTTAGGGAGGAATGAAAACTATTTAGACCAAAAGTACGCATAGCTACGTCCACTTATACCGAAACTTGAACCGTTGTATGGAAAACTTTTTGGTTTTTAACCAATTGACTTGAAACTTTACAGTTATGTTCTTAGGGAGGAATGAAAACTATTTTGACCAAAAATGGGCATGGCTACGCCCACTTATCGCAAAACTTGAACCGTTGAATGGAAAACTTTTTTGTTTTTTAACCAATTGACTTGAAACCTTACAGTTATGTTGTTAGGGAGGCATGAAAACTTTTCATTTAGTTTTTTAGTGACACAACGTGAAAAGTATTATAGCTTCAGCCTTGCTGAAGATAGCGTCCTAACTGGTTTTTATTTTAGTTTTTCAAAACTAAAATATCCTCGAAATCATTGAAGAAGAAGTACCTTATGAGACGAAAATATGCCTTATCTAATAAGTGACATTTACATTTTTATACTTTTCACGTATGTGAAACAGTATAATAACTTTGTGCTGAAGTTTGTAACAGATCGAAATATTCATTTCCGACTATATAAAGTATATATATTCTTGATCAGGACGACAAGACGAGTTGATTTAGCCATGTCCGTCTGTCCGTCTGTCCGTCTGTCTGTATATATACAATCTCCTCCCACAGTTTTGAAGATATCGAGCTGAAATTTTGCACAGAGACTTCTTATTCGTGCAGTCAAATCATTGGTCGGAACCGGCCATATCGGACCACTGGAACTGGTAGCCCCCATACGAAAAGAAGAAGAAAAATGAACAAAACTTGAATCGTTGTATGGAAAACTTTTTTGTTTTGTATGATAGAGTGCTGAAGTCTTAAACATAGTAGTTCTACATAGTCCGACTACATGCCTGAAAGTTTCAATGAGATTGGACATCTGGAACTGGTAGCTCCCATACAAAATGAAGAAGAGGAAGAGAAGCAATATTCACGTCGTTGTATGGACAACTTTTTTGTTTTTCAACCAATTGACTTGAAATTTTAAAGTTATGTTCTTGGGGAGGAATGAAAACTATTTTGACCAAAAATGGGCGTAGCCACGCGTAGCCACGCCCACTTCTAGCGAAAATTGACCCGTTGTATGAAAAACTTTTTTGTTTTTTAACCAATTGACTTGAAATTTTAAAGTTATGTTCTTAGGAAGGAATGAAAACTATTTTGACCAAAAGTGGGCGTAGCCACGCGTAGCCACGCCCACTTATAGCGAAAATTGACCGGTTGTATGGAAAACTTTTTTGTTTTTTAACCAATTGACTTGAAACTTTACAGTTATGTTCTTAGGGAGGAATGAAAACTATTTTGACCAAAAGTGGGCGTAGCCACGCCCACTTATCGCAAAAATTGACCCGTTGTATGGAAAACTTTTTTGTTTTTCAACGAATTGACTTGAAACTTTACAGTTATGTTCTTAGGGAGGAATGAAAACTATTTTGACCAAAAGTGGGCGTGGCCACGCCCTTTTATAGCGAAATTTTACCCGTTGTATGGAAAACTTTTTTGTTTTTTAACTAATTGACTTGAAACTTTACAGTTATGTTCTTAGGGAGGAATGAAAACAATTTTGACCAAAAGTGGGCGCGGCCACGCCCTTTTATAGCGAAATTTGACCCGTTGTATGGAAAACTTTTTTGTTTTTTAACCAATTGACTTGAAACTTTACAGTTATGTTCTTAGGGAGGAATGAAAACAATGTTGACCAAAAGTGGGCATGGCCACGCCCTTTTTTAGTGAAAATTGACCCGTTGTATGGAAAACTTTTTTGTTTTTTAACCAATTGACTTGAAACTTTACAGTTATGTTCTTAGGGAGGCATGAAAACTATTTTGACCCAAAGTGAGCGTAGCCACGCCCACTTCTAGCGAAATTTGACCCGTTGTATGGACAACTTTTTTGTTTTTCAACCAATTGACTTGAAACTTTGCAGTTAAGTTCTTAGGGAGGAATGAAAACTATTTTGACCAAAAGTGGGCATGGCTACGCCCACTTATCGCAAAACTTGAACCGCTGTATGGAAAACTTTTTTGTTTTTTAACCAATTGACTTGAAACCTTACAGTTATGTTGTTAGGGAGGCATGAAAACTATTCATTTAGTTTTTTAGTGACACAACGTGAAAAGTATTATAGCTTCAGCCTTGCTGAAGATAGCGTCCTTACTGGTTTTAATTGTATAAATGAGCGGCATTTTATTCAGAATTAATAGTTTTTTGCATGGACAAAAAATTCGTTTAATTTTTTTCCATTAAATACTAGAATTATAGAAAAGTACTTCGCGATAAGAATCGGCAGTAGGACGGAAACGTGTTGACCACCGATTAGTTTTTTGCTAATAACTCTTGCATCCTTCGACCGACTTCTTCGACAAAGAGCTCGATAGAAAGCTTATCTGTTCCTCTTTCAGATGGCATTAACATATTTTACGAAAAGTCGTAAGAAATAAAATTTTTTTGATCAAAACTAAAATATCCTCGAAATCAATAAAGAAAAAGAACCTTATCAGACAAAAATATGCCTTATCTAATAAGACACATTTACATTTTTTTAATTGCATAAATGGACGGCATTTTATTCAGAATTAATAGTTTTTTACATTGACCAAAAATTCGTTTAATTTTTTCCCATTAAATACTAGAATTATAGAAAAGTACTTTGCGAAAAGAATCGGCAGTAAGACGGAAACGTGTTGACCACCGATTAGTTTCTTGCTAATAACTCTTGCATCCTTCGACCGACTGCTTCGACTAAGAGCTCGATACAAGCTTATCTGTTCCTCCTTCAGATGGCATTAACATATTTTACGAAAAGTCATAACAAATAAAATTTTTTTGATCAAAACTAAAATATTCTCGAAATCATTGAAGAAGAAGAACCTTATCAGACGAAAATATGCCTTATCTTATAAGAGACATTTACATTTTTTTAATTGCATAAATGGGCGGCATTTTATTCAGAATTAATAGTTTTTTACATGGACAACAAATTCGTTTAATTTTTTCCCATTAAATACTAGAATTATAGAAAAGTACTTTGCGAAAAGAATCGGCAGTAGGACGGAATCGTGTTGACCACCGATTAGTTTTTTGTTGATAACTCTTGCATCCTTCGACCGACTTCTTCGACTAAACGCTCGATGGAAAGCTTATCTGTTCCTCCTTCAGATGGCATTAACATATTTTACGAAAAGTCGTAAGAAATAAAATTTTTTTGATCAAAACTAAAATATCCTCGAAATCATTGAAGAAGAGGTACCTTATCAGACAAAAATATGCCTTATCTAATAAGACACATTTACATTTTTTTAATTGCATAAATGGACGGCATTTTATTCAGAATTAATAGTTTTTTACATTGACCAAAAATTCGTTTAATTTTTTCCCATTAAATACTAGAATTATAGAAAAGTACTTTGCGAAAAGAATCGGCAGTAAGACGGAAACGTGTTGACCACCGATTAGTTTCTTGCTAATAACTCTTGCATCCTTCGACCGACTGCTTCGACTAAGAGCTCGATTGAAAGCTTATCTGTTCCTCCTTCAGATGGCATTAACATATGTTACGAAAAGTCATAACAAATAAAATTTTTTTGATCAAAACTAAAATATTCTCGAAATCATTGAAGAAGAAGAACCTTATCAGACGAAAATATGCCTTATCTTATAAGAGACATTTACATTTTTTTAATTGCATAAATGGGCGGCATTTTATTCAGAATTAATAGTTTTTTACATGGACAACAAATTCGTTTAATTTTTTCCCATTAAATACTAGAATTATAGAAAAGTACTTTGCGAAAAGAATCGGCAGTAGGACGGAATCGTGTTGACCACCGATTAGTTTTTTGTTGATAACTCTTGCATCCTTCGACCGACTTCTTCGACTAAACGCTCGATGGAAAGCTTACCTGTTCCTCCTTCAGATGGCATTAACATATTTTTCGAAAAGTCATAACAAATAAAATTTTTTTGATCAAAACTAAAATATCCTCGAAATCATTGAAGAAGAAGTACCTTATCAGACAAAAATATGCCTTATCTAATAAGAGACATTTAAATTTTTTTAATTGCATAAATGGGCGGCATTTTATTCAGAATTAATAGTTTTTTATATGGACAAAAAATTCGTTTTATTTTTTCCCATTAAATACTAGAATTATAGAAAAGTACTTTGCGAAAAGAATCGGCAGTAGGACGGAATCTTGTTGACCACCGATTAGTTTGTTTCTAATAACTCTTGCATCTTTCGACCGACTTCTTCGACTAAGAGCTCAATGGAAAGCTTATCTGTTCCTCCTTCAGATGGCATTAACATATTTTACGAAAAGTCATAACAAATAAAATTTTTTTGATCAAAACTAAAATATCCTCGAAATCATTGAAGAAGAAGTACCTTATCAGACAAAAATATGCCTTATCTAATAAGACACATTTACATTTTTTTAATTGCATAAATGGGCGGCATTTTATTCAGAATTAATAGTTTTTTACATGGACAAAAAATTCGTTTTATTTTTTCCCATTAAATACTAGAATTATAGAAAAGTACTTTGCGAAAAGAATCGGGAGTAGGACGGAATCTTGTTGACCACCGATTAGTTTTTTGTTGATAACTCTTGCATCCTTCGACCGACTTCTTCGACTAAGAGCTCGATGGAAAGCTTATCTGTTCCGTTTCAGATGGCATTAACATATTTTTTGAAAAGTCGTAAGAAATAAAATTTTTTTGATAAAAACTAAAATATCCTCGAAATCATTGAAGTAGAAGCACCTTATCAGACGAAAATATGCCTTATCTAATAAGAGACATTTAAATTTTTTTAATTGCATAAATGGGCGGCATTTTATTCAGAATTAATAGTTTTTTACATGAACAAAAAATTCGTTTTATTTTTTCCCATTAAATACTAGAATTATAGAAAAGTACTTTGCGATAAGAATCGGCAGTAGGACGGAAACGTGTTGACCACCGATTAGTTTTTTGCTAATAACTCTTGCATCCTTCGACCGACTTCTTCGACTTAGATCTCGATGTAAAGCTTATCTGTTTCTCTTTCAGATGGCATTAACATATTTTATGAAAAGTCATAAGAAATAAAATTTGTTTCATCAAAATTAAAATATTCACGAAATCATTGAAGAAGAAGTACCTTATCAGACGAAAATATGCCTTATCTAATAAGAGACATTTACATTTTTTAAATGCATAAATGGACGGCATTTTATTCAGAATTAATAGTTTTTTACATGGACAAAAAATTCGTTTAATATTTTCCCATTAAATACTAGAATTATAGAAAAGTACTTTGCGAAAAGAATCGGCAGTAGGACGGAAACGTGTTGACCATCGATTAGTTTTTTGCTAATAACTCTTGCATCCTTCGACCGACTTCTTCGACTAATAGCTCGATGGAAAGCTTATCTGTTCCTCTTTTAGATGGCATTAACATATTTTATGAAAAGTCGTAAGAAATAAAATTTTTTTGATCATAACTAAAATATCCTCGAAATCATTGAAGTAGAAGCACCTTATCAGACGAAAATATGCCTTATCTAATAAGAGACATTTAAATTTTTTTAATTGCATAAATGGGCGGCAGTTTATTCAGAATTAATAGTTTTTTACATGGACAAGATATTCGTTTAATTTTGTCCCATTAAATACTAGAGTTATAGAAAAGTACTTTGCGATAAGAATCGGCAGTAGGACGGAAACGTGTTGACCACCGATTAGTTTTTTGCTAATAACTCTTGCATCCTTCGACCGACTTCTTCGACTAAGAGCTCGATGGAAAGCTTATCTGTTCCTCTTTCAGATGGCATTAACATATTTTACGAAAAGTCATAACAAATAAAATTTTTTTGATCAAAACTAAAATATCCTCGAAATCATTGAAGAAGAAGTACCTTAGCAGACAAAAATATGCCTTATCTAATAAGACACACTTACATTTTTTTAATTGCATAAATGGACGGCATTTTATTCAGAATTAATAGTTTTTTACATTGACCAAAAATTCGTTTAATTTTTTCCCATTAAATACTATAATTATAGAAAAGTACTTTGCGAAAAGAATCGGCAGTAGGACGGAAACGTGTTGACCACCGATTAGTTTTTTGCTAATAACTCTTGCATCCTTCGACCGACTTCTTCAACTAAGAGCTCGATGGAAAGCTTATCTGTTCCTCTTTTAGATGGCATTAACATATCTTACGAAAAGTCGTGAGAATTAAAATTTTTTTGATCAAAACTAAAATATCCTCGAAATCATTGAAGTAAAAGCACCTTATCAGACGAAAATATGCCTTATCTAATAAGAGACATATAAATTTTTTTAATTGCATAAATGGGCGGCATTTTATTCAGAATTAATAGTTTTTTACATGGACAAGATATTCGCTTAATTTTTTCCCATTAAATACTAGAGTTATAGAAAAGTACTTTACGAAAAGAATCGGCAGTAGGACGGAAACGTGTTGACCACCGATTAGTTTTTTGTTAATAACTCTTGCATCCTTCGACCGACTTCTTCGACTAAAAGCACGATGGAAAGCTTATCTGTTCCTCTTTCAGATGGCATTAACATATTTTACGAAAAGTCATAACAAACAAAATTTTTTTGATCAAAACTAAAATATCCTCGAAATCATTGAAGAAGAAGTACCTTATCAGACAAAAATATGCCTTATCTAATAAGACACATTTACATTTTTTTAATTGCATAAATGGACGGCATTTTATTCAAAATTAATAATTTTTTACATTGACAAAAAATTCGTTTAATTTTTTCCATTAAATACTAGAATTATAGAAAAGTACTTTGCGAAAAGAATCGGCAGTATGAAGGAAACGTGTTGACCATCGATTAGTTTTTTGCTAATAACTCTTGCATCCTTCGACCGACTTCTTCGACTAAGTGCTCGATGGAAAGCTTATCTGTTCCTCTTTCAGACGGCATTAACATATTTTACGAAAAGTCGTAAGAATTAAAATTTTTTTGATCAAAACTAAAATATCATCGAAATCATTGAAGAAGAAGAACCTTATCAGATGAAAATATGCTTTATCTAATAAGAGACATTTAAATTTTTTTTAATGTATAAATGGGCGGCATTTTATTCAGAATTAATAGTTTTTTACCTGGACAAAAAATCTTTTAATTTTTTTCAATTAAATACTAGATTTATAGAAAAGTACTTTGCGAAAAGAATCGGCAGTAAGAAAGAATCGTGTTGACCATCGATTAGTTTTTTGCTACTTACTCTTGCATCCTTCGACTGACTTCTTAGACGAAGAACTCGATGGAAAGCTTATGTGTTTCTTTTTCGGATGGCATTAGCATATTTAATGAAAAGTCATAAGAAATAAAATTTTTTTGATTTAAACTAAAATATCCTCGAAATTATTGAAAAAGAAGTACGTTATCAGACGAAAATATGCCTTATCTAATAAGAGACATTTAAATTTTTTTAATTACATAAATGGGCGGCATTTAATTGAGAATTAATAGTTTTTTTCATGGACTAAAAATTCGTTTAATATTTCCAATTAAATACTAGAATTATAGAAAAGTACTTTGCGAAAAGAATCGGCAGTAGGACGGAATCGTGTTGACCAACGATTAATTTTTTCCTAATGACTGTTGCATCCTTCTACCCACTTCTTCAACTAAGAGCTCGATGGAAAGCTTATCTGTTCCTCTTTCAGATGGCATTAACATATTTTACGAAAAGTCGTAAGAAATAAAATTTTTTTGATCAAAACTAAAATAACCCCGAAATCATTGAAAAAGAAGTACCTTATCAGAAGAAAATATGCCTTATCTAATAAGACCCATTTAAATTTTTTTAATTGCATAAATGGGCGGCATTTTATTCAGAATTAATAGTTTTTACATGGACAAAAAATTCGTTTAATTTTTTCCCATTAAATACTAGAATTATAGAAAAGTACTTTGCGAAAAGAATCAACAGTAGGACGGAAACGTAATGACCAGCGATTAGTTTTTTGCTAATAACTCTTGCATCCTTCGACCGACTTCTTCGACTAAGAGCACGATAGCAAGCTTATCTGTTCCTCTTTCAGATGGCATTAACATATTTTACGAAAAGTCGTAAGAAATAAAATTTTTTTGATCAAAACTAAAATAACCCCGAAATCATTGAAAAAGAAGTACCTTATCAGAAGAAAATATGCCTTATCTAATAAGCGACATATACATTTTTTTAATTGCATAAATGGGCGGCATTTTATTCAGAATTAATAGTTTTTTACATGGACAAAAAATTCGTTTAATTTTTTCCCATTAAATACTAAAATTATAGATTAAAACTAAAATATCCTCGAAATCATTGAAGAAGAAGAACCTTATCAGACGGAAATATGCCTTATCTAATAAGAGACATTTAAATTTTTTTAATTGCATAAATGGGCGGCATTTTATTCAGAATTAATAGTTTTTTACATGGACAAAAATTCTTTTAATTTTTTTCAATTAAATACTAGATTTATAGAAAAGTACTTTGCGAAAAGAATCGGCAGTAGGACGGAAACGTGTTGACCACCGATTAGTTTTTTGCTAATAACTCTTGCATCCTTCGACCGACTTCTTCGACTAAAAGCACGATGGAAAGCTTATCTGTTCCTCTTTCAGATGGCATTAACATATTTTACGAAAAGTCATAACAAACAAAATTTTTTTGATCAAAACTAAAATATCCTCGAAATCATTGAAGAAGAAGTACCTTATCAGACAAAAATATGCCTTATCTAATAAGACACATTTACATTTTTTTAATTGCATAAATGGGCGGCATTTAATTGAGAATTAATAGTTTTTTTCATGGACTAAAAATTCGTTTAATATTTCCAATTAAATACTAGAATTATAGAAAAGTACTTTGCGAAAAGAATCGGCAGTAGGACGGAATCGTGTTGACCAACGATTAATTTTTTCCTAATGACTGTTGCATCCTTCTACCCACTTCTTCAACTAAGAGCTCGATGGAAAGCTTATCTGTTCCTCTTTCAGATGGCATTAACATATTTTACGAAAAGTCGTAAGAAATAAAATTTTTTTGATCAAAACTAAAATAACCCCGAAATCATTGAAAAAGAAGTACCTTATCAGAAGAAAATATGCCTTATCTAATAAGACCCATTTAAATTTTTTTAATTGCATAAATGGGCGGCATTTTATTCAGAATTAATAGTTTTTACATGGACAAAAAATTCGTTTAATTTTTTCCCATTAAATACTAGAATTATAGAAAAGTACTTTGCGAAAAGAATCAACAGTAGGACGGAAACGTAATGACCAGCGATTAGTTTTTTGCTAATAACTCTTGCATCCTTCGACCGACTTCTTCGACTAAGAGCACGATAGCAAGCTTATCTGTTCCTCTTTCAGATGGCATTAACATATTTTACGAAAAGTCGTAAGAAATAAAATTTTTTTGATCAAAACTAAAATAACCCCGAAATCATTGAAAAAGAAGTACCTTATCAGAAGAAAATATGCCTTATCTAATAAGCGACATATACATTTTTTTAATTGCATAAATGGGCGGCATTTTATTCAGAATTAATAGTTTTTTACATGGACAAAAAATTCGTTTAATTTTTTCCCATTAAATACTAAAATTATAGATTAAAACTAAAATATCCTCGAAATCATTGAAGAAGAAGAACCTTATCAGACGGAAATATGCCTTATCTAATAAGAGACATTTAAATTTTTTTAATTGCATAAATGGGCGGCATTTTATTCAGAATTAATAGTTTTTTACATGGACAAAAATTCTTTTAATTTTTTTCAATTAAATACTAGATTTATAGAAAAGTACTTTGCGAAAAGAATCGGCAGTAGGACGGAAACGTGTTGACCACCGATTAGTTTTTTGCTAATAACTCTTGCATCCTTCGACCGACTTCTTCGACTAAAAGCACGATGGAAAGCTTATCTGTTCCTCTTTCAGATGGCATTAACATATTTTACGAAAAGTCATAACAAACAAAATTTTTTTGATCAAAACTAAAATATCCTCGAAATCATTGAAGAAGAAGTACCTTATCAGACAAAAATATGCCTTATCTAATAAGACACATTTACATTTTTTTAATTGCATAAATGGACGGCTTTTTATTCAAAATTAATAGTTTTTTACATTGAAAAAAAATTCGTTTAATTTTTTCCCATTAAATACTAGAATTAAAGAAAAGTACTTTGCGAAAAGAATCGGCAGTATGAAGGAAACGTGTTGACCATCGATTAGTTTTTTGCTAATAACTCTTGCATCCTTCGACCGACTTCTTCGACTAAAAGCTCGATGGAAAGCTTATCTGTTCCTCTTTCAGATGGCATTAACATATTTTACGAAAAGTCGTAAGAATTAAAATTTTTTTGATCAAAACTAAAATATCATCGAAATCATTGAAGAAGAAGAACCTTATCAGACGAAAATATGCCTTATCTAATAAGCGACATATAAATTTTTTTAATTGCACAAATGGGCGGCATTTTATTCAGAATTAATAGTTTTTTACATGGATAAAAAATTTGTTTAATTTTTTCCCATTAAATACTAAAATTATAGAAAAGTACTTTGCGAAAAGAATCGTCAGTAGGACGGAAACGTGTTGACCACCGATTGGTTTTTTGCTAATAACTCTTGCATCCTTCTACCGACTTCTTCGACTAAGAGCTCGATGAAAAGGTTATCTGTTCTTCTTTCAGATGGCATTAACATATTTTACGAAAAGTCATAAGAAATAAAATTTTTTTTATCAAAACTAAAATATCATCGAAATCATTGAAGAAGAAGAACCTTATCAGATGAAAATATGCTTTATCTAATAAGAGACATTTAAATTTTTTTAATTGCATAAATGGGCGGCATTTTATTCAGAATTAATAGTTTTTTACATGGACAAGATATTCGCTTAATTTTTTCCCATTAAATACTAGATTTATAGAAAAGTACTTTGCGAAAAGAATCGGCAGTAGGAAAGAATCGTGTTGACCATCGATTAGTTTTTGGCTACTAACTCTTGCATCCTTCGACCGACTTCTTAGACGAAGAACTCGATGGAAAGCTTATGTGTTTCTTTTTCGGATGGCATTAGCATATTTAATGAAAAGTCATAAGAAATAAAATTTTTTTGATCAAAACTAAAATATCCTCGAAATCATTGAAAAAGAAGTACGTTATCAGACGAAAATATGCCTTATCTAATAAGAGACATTTAAATTTTTTTAATTACATAAATGGGCGGCATTTAATTGAGAATTAATAGTTTTTTTCATGGACTAAAAATTCGTTTAATATTTCCAATTAAATACTAGAATTATAGAAAAGTACTTTGCGAAAAAAATCGGCAGTAGGACGGAATCGTGTTGACCAACGATTAATTTTTTCCTAATGACTCTTGCATCCTTCTACCGACTTCTTCGACTAAGAGCTCGATGGAAAGCTTATCTGTTCCTCTTTCAGATGGCATTAACATATTTTACGAAAAGTCCTAAGAAATACAATTTTTTTGATCAAAACTAAAATAACCTCGAAATCATTGAAAAAGAAGTACCTTATCAGAAGAAAATATGCCTTATCTAATCAGCGACATATACATTTTTTTAATTGCATAAATGGGCGGCATTTTATTCAGAATTAATAGTTTTTTACATGGACAAAAAATTCGTTTAATTTTTTCCCATTAAATACTAAAATTATAGATCAAAACTAAAATATCCTCGAAATCATTGAAGAAGAAGAACCTAAGAAATACAATTTTTTTGATCAAAACTAAAATAACCTCGAAATCATTGAAAAAGAAGTACCTTATCAGAAGAAAATATGCCTTATCTAATAAGCGACATATACATTTTTTTAATTGCATAAATGGGCGGCATTTTATTCAGAATTAATAGTTTTTTACATGGACAAAAAATTCGTTTAATTTTTTCCCATTAAATACTAAAATTATAGATCAAAACTAAAATATCCTCGAAATCATTGAAGAAGAAGAACCTTATCAGATGAAAATATGCTTTATCTAATAAGAGACATTTAAATTTTTTTAATTGCATAAATGGGCGGCATTTTATTCAGAATTAATAGTTTTTTACATGGACAAGATATTCGCTTAATTTTTTCCCATTAAATACTAGATTTATAGAAAAGTACTTTGCGAAAAGAATCGGCAGTAGGAAAATATCGTGTTGACCATCGATTAGTTTTTTGCTACTAACTCTTGCATCCTTCGAGCGACTTCTTAGACGAAGAACTCGATGGAAAGCTTATGTGTTTCTTTTTCGGATGGCATTAGCATATTTAATGAAAAGTCATAAGAAATAACATTTTTTTGATCAAAACTAAAATATCATCGAAATCATTAAAGAAGAAGAACCTTATCAGATGAAAATATGCTTTATCTAATAAGAGACATTTAAATTTTTTTAATTGCATAAATGGGCGGCATTTTATTCAGAATTAATAGTTTTTTACATGGACAAGAAATTCGCTTAATTTGTTCCCATTAAATACTAGATTTATAGAAAAGTACTTTGCGAAAAGAATCGGCAGTAGGAAAGAATCGTGTTGACCATCGATTAGTTTTTTGCTACTAACTCTTGCATCCTTCGACCAACTTCTTAGACGAAGAACTCGATGGAAAGCTTATGTGTTTCTTTTTCGGATGGCATTAGCATATTGATTGAAAAGTCATAAGAAATAAAATTTTTTTGATCAAAACTAAAATATCCTCGAAATCATTGAAAAAGAAGTGCCTTATCAAACGGAAATATGCCTTATCTAATAAGAGACATTTAAATTTTTTTAATTGCATAAATGGGCGGCATTTTATTCAGAATTAATAGTTTTTTACATGGACAAAAAATCTTTTAATTTTTTTCAATTAAATACTAGATTTATAGAAAAGTACTTTGCGAAAAGAATCGGCAGTAGGACGGAAACGTCTTGACCACCGATTAGTTTTTTGCTACTAACTCTTGCATCTTTCGACCGACTTCTTCGACGAAGAGCTCGATGGAAAGCTTATGTGTTCCTCTTTCAGATGGCATTAACATATTTTACGAAAAGTCGTGAGAAATACAATTTTTTTGATCAAAACTAAAATATCCTCGAAATCATTGAAGAAGAGGTACCTTATCAGACAAAAATATGCTTTATCTAATAAGACACATTTACATTTTTTTAATTGCATAAATGGACGGCATTTTATTCAGAATTAATAGTTTTTTCCATTGACCAAAAATTCGTTTAATTTTTTCCCATTAAATACTAGAATTATAGAAAAGTACTTTGCGAAAAGAATCGGCAGTAGGACGGAAACGTGTTGACCACCGATTAGTTTTTTGCTAATAACTCTTGCATCCTTCGACCGACTTCTTCGACTAAGAGCTCGATGGAAAGCTTATCTGTTCCTCTTTCAGATGGCATTAACATATTTTATGAAAAGTCATAAGAAATAAAATTTGTTTCATCAAAAGTAAAATATCCTCGAAATCATTGAAAAAGAAGTACCTTATCAGAAGAAAATATGCCTTATCTAATAAGCGACATATACATTTTTTTAATTGCATTTTATTCAGAATTAATAGTTTTTTACATGGACAAAAAATTCGTTTAATTTTTTCCCATTAAATACTAAAATTATAGATCAAAACTAAAATATCCTCGAAATCATTGAAGTAAAAGCACCTTATCAGACGAAAATATGCCTTATCAAATAAGAGACATATAAATTTTTGTAATTGCATAAATGGGCGGCATTTTATTGAGAATTAATAGTTTTTTACATGGACAAGATATTCGTTTAATTTTTTCCCATTAAATACTAGAGTTATAGAAAAGTACTTTGCGAAAAGAATCGGCAGTATGACGGAAACGTGTTGTCCATCGATTAGTTTTTTGCTAATAACTCTTGCATCCTTCGACCGACTTCTTCGACTAAGAGCTCGATGGAAAGCTTATCTGTTCCTCTTTCAGATGGCATTAACATATTTTACGAAAAGTCGTAAGAATTAAAATTTTATTGATCAAAACTAAAATATCCTCGAAATCATTGAAAAAGAAGTACCTTATCAGACGAAAATATGCCTTATCTAATAAGCGACATATAAATTTTTTTAATTGCACAAATGGGCGGCATTTTATTCAGAATTAATAGTTTTTTACATGGACAAAAAATTCGTTTAATTTTTTCCCATTAAATACTAGAATTATAGAAAAGTACTTTGCGAAAAGAATCGGCAGTAGGACGGAAACGTATTGACCAGCGACTAGTTTTTTGCTAATAACTCTTGCATCCTTCGACCGACTTCTTCGACTAAGAGCACGATAGCAAGCTTAGCTGTCCCTCTTTCAGATGGCATTAACATATTTTACGAAAAGTCGTAAGAAATAAAATTTTTTTGATCAAAACTAAAATAACCTCGAATTCATTGAAAAAGAAGTACCTTATCAGAAGAAATATGCCTTATCTAATAAGCGACATATACATTTTTATACCCTGTACACATACTGTGTATCGGGGTATATTGTGTTTGTTTGAGCGAAATGTATGTAACGCACAGAAGGAGGGCAGGGGGACCCTATAAAGTATATATATTCTTGATCAGGACGACAAGAGAAATTGATTAAGCCATGTCCGTCCGTCTGTCTGTCTGTCTGACCGTCCGTATTCACCAATGGTTCTCGGATACTATAATAGCTAGAGACTTGAAATTTGGTGGGTAGACTCCTGATGCTCGGCAGCAGATCAAGTTTGAACGGTTTTGTGCCACGCCCACTCCTTTCCGCCCATCCAGCACCCCCATTTTTTGAAAATGCTATAACTCGAACATTCAAAATGATAGAAAAATGAAAGTCGGTATGTAGTCTCAGTATAAGTAGCTCTACAAAACTGCATACCACAATTTTCCCCCCTCCTCTTCATTTCCCCTCCCACGGTTCTTATCTTAAATTTGCTGTATCTCCAAAACTAACAAAGGTATGAACCTGAAATTTTGTATACAAGCTCAGTGATAATACATCTTAAGACTGCATACCACAAATTTCCCTTTTCTTTAACGGCTACCCCTCAGAGGCCTACAAACTTAAATTTTTCGTAAAATCCACATTTTTTGACCGATTTTCTTGATATTTTGAACACTATTTGAATAGGCGACGTCAGATAAATATGTTTTTGTAG
Source organism: Phortica okadai (assembly GCA_034638295.1). Lineage (NCBI taxonomy): Eukaryota > Metazoa > Arthropoda > Insecta > Diptera > Drosophilidae > Phortica > Phortica okadai. The sequence continues at coordinate 47,158 of JAWUZV010000033.1, read as the reverse complement.
ATTGAGGGTGTGGCAACGCCTACCATGTGTGCAGGGTATTATATTGTCGAGTATACTCGACTATACCGCCCTTACTGGTTTTAATTGCATAAATGGGCGGCATTTTATTCAGAATTAATAGTTTTTTACATGGACAAAAAATTCGTTTAATTTTTTCCCATTAAATACTAAAATTATAGATCAAAACTAAAATATCCTCGAAATCATTGAAGAAGAAGAACCTTATGAGACGAAAATATGCCTTATCTAATAAGAGACATTTACATTTTTTTAATTGCATAAATGAGCGGCATTTTATTCAGAATTAATAGTTTTTTACATGGAAAAAAAATTCGTTTAATTTTTTCCCAATAAATACTAGAAATATAGAAAAGTACTTTGCGAAAAGAATCGGCAGTAGGACGGAATCGTGTTGACAACCGATTAGTTTTTTGCTAATAACTCTTGCATCCTTCGACCGACTTCTTCGACTAAGAGCTCGATGGAAAGCTTATCTGTTCCTCTTTCAGATGGCATTAACATATTTTACGAAAAGTCGTAAGAATTAAAATTTTTTTGATCAAAACTAAAATATCCTCGAAATCATTGAAAAAGAAGTACCTTATCAGACGAAAATATGCCTTATCTAATAAGCGACATATAAATTTTTTTAATTGCACAAATGGGCGGCATTTTATTCAGAATTAATAGTTTTTTACATGGACAAAAAATTCGTTTAATTTTTTCCCATTAAATACTAGAATTATAGAAAAGTACTTTGCGAAAAGAATCGGCAGTAGGACGGAAACGTATTGACCAGCGACTAGTTTTTTGCTAATAACTCTTGCATCCTTCGACCGACTTCTTCGACTAAGAGCACGATAGCAAGCTTATCTGTCCCTCTTTCAGATGGCAATAACATATTTTACGAAAAGTCGTAAGAAATAAAATTTTTTTGATCAAAACTAAAATAACCTCGAATTCATTGAAAAAGAAGTACCTTATCAGACGAAAATATGCCTTATCTAATAAGCGACATATACATTTTTTTAATTGCATAAATGGGCGGCATTTTATTCAGAATTAATAGTTTTTACATGGACAAAAAATTCGTTTAATTTTTTCCCATTAAATACTAAAATTATAGATAAAAACTAAAATATCCTCGAAATCATTAAAGAAGAAGAACCTTATCAGACGAAAATATGCCTTATCTAAAAATTGACATTTAAATTTTTTTAATTGCAAAAATGGGCGGCATTTTATTCAGAATTAATAGTTTTTTACATGGACAAAAAATCTTTTAATTTTTTTCAATAAAATACTAGATTTATAGAAAAGTACTTTGCGAAAATAATCGGCAGTAGGACGGAATCGTGTTGACCACCGATTAGTTTTTTGCTAATAACTCTTGCATCCTTCTACCGACTTCTTCGACTAAGAGCTCGATGAAAAGGTTATCTGTTCCTCTTTCAGATGGCATTAACATATTTTACGAAAAGTCATAAGAAATAAAATTTTTTTGATCAAAACTAAAATATCATCAAAATCATTGAAGAAGAAGAACCTTATCAGATGAAAATATGCTTTATCTAATAAGAGACATTTAAATTTTTTTAATTGCAAAAATGGGCGGCATTTTATTCAGAATTAATAGTTTTTTACATGGACAAAAAATCTTTTAATTTTTTTCAATAAAATACTAGATTTATAGAAAAGTACTTTGCGAAAATAATCGGCAGTAGGACGGAATCGTGTTGACCACCGATTGGTTTTTTGCTACTAACTCTTGCATCCTTCGACCGACTTCTTCGACGAAGAGCTCGATGGAAAGCTTATGTGTTTCTTTTTCAGATGGCATTAGCATATTTAATGAAAAGTCATAAGAAATAAAACTTTTTTGATCAAAACTGAAATATCCTCGAAATCATTGAAAAAGAAGTACGTTATCAGACGAAAATATGCCTTATCTAATAAGCGACATATAAATTTTTTTAATTGCACAAATGGGCGGCATTTTATTCAGAATTAATAGTTTTTTACATGGACAAAAAATTCGTTTAATTTTTTCCCATTAAATACTAAAATTATAGAAAAGTACTTTGCGAAAAGAATCGGCAGTAGGACGGAAACGTGTTGACCACCGATTAGTTTTTTGCTAATAACTCTTGCATCCTTCTACCGACTTCTTCGACTAAGAGCTCGATGAAAAAGTTATCTGTTCCGCTTTCAGATGGCATTAACATATTTTACGAAAAGTCATAAGAAATAAAATTTTTTTGATCAAAACTAAAATATCATCAAAATCATTGAAGAAGAAGAACCTTATCAGATGAAAATATGCTTTATCTAATAAGAGACATTTAAATTTTTTTAATTGCACAAATGGGCGGCATTTTATTCAGAATTAATAGTTTTTTACATGGACAAAAAATTCGTTTAATTTTTTCCCATTAAATACTAGAATTATAGAAAAGTACTTTGCGAAAAGAATCGGCAGTAGGACGGAAACGTATTGACCAGCGACTAGTTTTTTGCTAATAACTCTTGCATCCTTCGACCGACTTCTTCGACTAAGAGCACGATAGCAAGCTTTTCTGTCCCTCTTTCAGATGGCATTAACATATTTTACGAAAAGTCGTAAGAAATAAAATTTTTTTGATCAAAACTAAAATAACCTCGAATTCATTGAAAAAGAAGTACCTTATCAGAAGAAAATATGCCTTATCTAATAAGCGACATATACATTTTTATACCCTGTACACATACTGTGTATCGGTGTATATTGTGTTTGTTTGAGCGAAATGTATGTAACGCACAGAAGGAGGGCAGGGGGACCCTATAAAGTATATATATTCTTGATCAGGACGACAAGAGAAATTGATTAAGCCATGTCCGTCCGTCTGTCCGTCCGTCCGACTGTCTGTCTGGTTGACCGTCCGTATTCACCAATGGTTCTCGGATACTATAATAGCTAGAGACTTGAAATTTGGTGGGTAGACTCCTGATGCTCGGCAGCAGATCAAGTTTGAACGGTTTTGTGCCACGCCCACTCCTTCACGCCCATCCAGCACCACCCACTTTTTGAAAATGCTATAACTCAAACATTCAAAATGATAGAAAAATGAAAGTCGGTATGTAGTCTCAGTATAAGTAGCTCTACAAAACTGCATACCACAATTTTTCCCCCTCCTCTTCATTTCCCCTCCCACGGTTCTTTTCTTAAATTTGCTGTATCTCCAAAACTAACAAAGGTATGAACCTGAAATTTTGTATACAAGCTCAGTGATAATACATCTTAAGACTGCATACCACAAATTTCCCTTTTCTTTAACGGCTACCCCTCAGAGGCCTACAAACTTAAATTTTTCGTAAAATCCACATTTTTTGACCGATTTTCTTGATATTTTGAACACTATTTGAATAGGCGACGTCAGATAAATATGTTTTTGTAGATTGAGGGTGTGGCAACGCCTACCATGTGTGCAGGGTATTATATTGTCGAGTATACTCGACTATACCGCCCTTACTGGTTTTAATTGCATAAATGGGCGGCATTTTATTCAGAATTAATAGTTTTTTACATGGACAAAAAATTCGTTTAATTTTTTCCCATTAAATACTAAAATTATAGATCAAAACTAAAATATCCTCGAAATCATTGAAGAAGAAGAACCTCATGAGACGAAAATATGCCTTATCTAATAAGAGACATTTACATTTTTTTAATTGCATAAATGAGCGGCATTTTATTCAGAATTAATAGTTTTTTACATGGACAAAAAATTCGTTTAATTTTTTCCCAATAAATACTAGAAATATAGAAAAGTACTTTGCGAAAATAATCGGCAGTAGGACGGAATCGTGTTGACAACCGATTAGTTTTTTGCTAATAACTCTTACCTCCTTCAACCGACTTCTTCGACTAAGAGCTCGATGGAAAGCTTATCTGTTCCTCTTTCAGATGGCATTAACATATTTTACGAAAAGTCATAATAAATAAATTGTTTTTGATCAAAACTAAAATATCCTCGAAATCATTGAAAAAGAAGTACCTTATCAGACGAAAATATGCCTTATCTAATAAGCGACATATAAATTTTTTTAATTGCACAAATGGGCGGCATTTTATTCAGAATTAATAGTTTTTTACATGGACAAAAAATTCGTTTAATTCTTACCCATTAAATTCTAAAATTAGAGAAAAGTACTTTGCGAAAAGAATCGGCAGTAGGACGGAAACGTGTTGACAACCGATTAGTTTTTTGCTAATAACTCTTGCATCCTTCTACCGACTTCTTCGACTAAGAGCTCGATGAAAAGGTTATCTGTTCCTCTTTCAGATGGCATTAACATATTTTACGAAAAGTCATAAGAAATAAAATTTTTTTGATCAAAACTAAAATATCATCAAAATCATTGAAGAAGAAGAACCTTATCAGATGAAAATATGCTTTATCTAATAAGAGACATTTAAATTTTTTTAATTGCATAAATGGGTGGCATTTTATTCAGAATTAATAGTTTTTACATGGACAAAAAATTCGTTTAATTTTTTCCCATTAAATACTAAAATTATAGATCAAAACTAAAATATCCTCGAAATCATTGAAAAAGAAGTACGTTATCAGACGAAAATATGCCTTATCTAATAAGCGACATATAATTTTTTTTAATTGCACAAATGAGCGGCATTTTATTCAGAATTAATAGTTTTTTACATGGACAAAAAATTCGTTTAATTTTTTCCCAATAAATACTAGAAATATAGAAAAGTACTTTGCGAAAAGAATCGGCAGTATGACGGAAACGTGTTGACCATCGATTAGTTTTTTGCTAATAACTCTTGCATCCTTCGACCGACTTCTTCGACTAAGAGCACGATAGCAAGCTTTTCTGTCCCTCTTTCAGATGGCATTAACATATTTTACGAAAAGTCGTAAGAAATAAAATTTTTTTGATCAAAACTAAAATAACCTCGAATTCATTGAAAAAGAAGTACCTTATCAGAAGAAAATATGCCTTATCTAATAAGCGACATATACATTTTTATACCCTGTACACATACTGTGTATCGGTGTATATTGTGTTTGTTTGAGCGAAATGTATGTAACGCACAGAAGGAGGGCAGGGGGACCCTATAAAGTATATATATTCTTGATCAGGACGACAAGAGAAATTGATTAAGCCATGTCCGTCCGTCTGTCCGTCCGTCCGACTGTCTGTCTGGTTGACCGTCCGTATTCACCAATGGTTCTCGGATACTATAATAGCTAGAGACTTGAAATTTGGTGGGTAGACTCCTGATGCTCGGCAGCAGATCAAGTTTGAACGGTTTTGTGCCACGCCCACTCCTTCCCGCCCATCCAGCACCACCCACTTTTTGAAAATGCTATAACTCGAACATTCAAAATGATAGAAAAATGAAAGTCGGTATGTAGTCTCAGTATAAGTAGCTCTACAAAACTGCATACCACAATTTTTCCCCCTCCTCTTCATTTCCCCTCCCACGGTTCTTTTCTTAAATTTGCTGTATCTCCAAAACTAACAAAGGTATGAACCTGAAATTTTGTATACAAGCTCAGTGATAATACATCTTAAGACTGCATACCACAAATTTCCCATTTCTTTAACGGCTACCCCTCAGAGGCCTACAAACTTAAATTTTTCGTAAAATCCACATTTTTTGACCGATTTTCTTGATATTTTGAACACTATTTGAATAGGCGACGTCAGATAAATATGTTTTTGTAGATTGAGGGTGTGGCAACGCCTACCATGTGTGCAGGGTATTATATTGTCGAGTATACTCGACTATACCGCCCTTACTGGTTTTAATTGCATAAATGGGCGGCATTTTATTCAGAATTAATAGTTTTTTACATGGACAAAAAATTCGTTTAATTTTTTCCCATTAAATACTAAAATTATAGATCAAAACTAAAATATCCTCGAAATCATTGAAGAAGAAGAACCTCATGAGACGAAAATATGCCTTATCTAATAAGAGACATTTACATTTTTTTAATTGCATAAATGAGCGGCATTTTATTCAGAATTAATAGTTTTTTACATGGACAAAAAATTCGTTTAATTTTTTCCCAATAAATACTAGAAATATAGAAAAGTACTTTGCGAAAAGAATCGGCAGTAGGACGGAATCGTGTTGACAACCGATTAGTTTTTTGCTAATAACTCTTACCTCCTTCAACCGACTTCTTCGACTAAGAGCTCGATGGAAAGCTTATCTGTTCCTCTTTCAGATGGCATTAACATATTTTACGAAAAGTCGGAAGAATTAAAATTTTTTTGATCAAAACTAAAATATCCTCGAAATCATTGAAAAAGAAGTACCTTATCAGACGAAAATATGCCTTATCTAATAAGCGACATATAAATTTTTTTAATTGCACAAATGGGCGGCATTTTATTCAGAATTAATAGTTTTTTACATGGACAAAAAATTCGTTTAATTCTTACCCATTAAATACTAAAATTAGAGAAAAGTACTTTGCGAAAAGAATCGGCAGTAGGACGGAAACGTGTTGACCACCGATTAGTTTTTTGCTAATAACTCTTGCATCCTTCTACCGACTTCTTCGACTAAGAGCTCGATGAAAAGGTTATCTGTTCCTCTTTCAGATGGCATTAACATATTTTACGAAAAGTCATAAGAAATAAAATTTTTTTGATCAAAACTAAAATATCATCAAAATCATTGAAGAAGAAGAACCTTATCAGATGAAAATATGCTTTATCTAATAAGAGACATTTAAATTTTTTTAATTGCATAAATGGGTGGCATTTTATTCAGAATTAATAGTTTTTTACATGGACAAAAAATCTTTTAATTTTTTTCAATTAAATACTAGATTTACAGAAAAGTACTTTGCGAAAAGAATCGGCAGTAGGAAAGAATCGTGTTGACCATCGATTAGTTTTTTGCTAATAACTCTTGCATCCTTCTACCGACTTCTTCAACTAAGAGCTCGATGGAAAGCTTATCTGTTCCTCTTTCAGATGGCATTAACATATTTTACGAAAAGTCGTAAGAAATACAATTTTTTTGATCAAAACTAAAATATCCTCGAAATCATTGAAAAAGAAGTACCTTATCACACGAAAATATGCCTTATCTAATAAAACCCATTTAAATTTTTTTAATTGCATAAATGGGCGGCATTTTATTCAGAATTAATAGTTTTTACATGGACAAAAAATTCGTTTAATTTTTTCCCATTAAATACTAGAATTATAGAAAAGTACTTTGCGAAAAGAATCGGCAGTAGGACGGAAACGTATTGACCAGCGATTAGTTTTTTGCTAATAACTCTTGCATCCTTCGACCGACTTCTTCGACTAAGAGCTCGATGGAAAGCTTATCTGTTCATCTTTCAGATGGCATTAACATATTTTACGAAAAGTTGTAAGAAATAAAATTTTTTTGATCAAAACTTAAATAACCTTGAAATCATTGAAAAAGAAGTACCTTATCAGAAGAAAATATGCCTTATCTAATGAGCGACATATACATTTTTTTAATTGCATAAATGGGCGGCATTTTATTCAGAATTAATAGTTTTTACATGGACAAAAAATTCGTTTAATTTTTTCCCATTAAATACTAAAATTATAGATCAAAACTAAAATATCCTCGAAATCATTAAAGAAGAAGAACCTTATCAGACGAAAATATGCCTTATCTAAAAATTGACATTTAAATTTTTTTAATTGCAAAAATGGGCGGCATTTTATTCAGAATTAATAGTTTTTTACATGGACAAAAAATCTTTTAATTTTTTTTCAATTAAATACTAGATTTATAGAAAAGTCTTTGCGAAAAGAATCGGCAGCATCGATTAGTTTTTTGCTAATAACTCTTGCATCCTTCTACCGACTTCTTCAACTAAGAGCTCGATGGAAAGCTTATCTGTTCCTCTTTCAGATGGCATTAACATATTTTACGAAAAGTCGTAAGAAATACAATTTTTTTGATCAAAACTAAAATATCCTCGAAATCATTGAAAAAAAAGTACTTTATCAAACGAAAATATGCCTTATCTAATAAGACCCATTTAAATTTTTTTAATTGCATAAATGGGCGGCATTTTATTCAGAATTAATAGTTTTTACATGGACAAAAAATTCGTTTAATTTTTTCCCCTTAAATACTAGAATTATAGAAAAGTACTTTGCGAAAAGAATCGGCAGTAGGACGGAAACGTATTGACCAGCGATAAGTTTTTTGCTAATAACTCTTGCATCCTTCGACCGACTTCTTCGACTAAGAGCTCGATGGAAAGCTTATCTGTTCATCTTTCAGATGGCATTAACATATTTTATGAAAAGTCATACGAAATAACATTTTTTTGATCAAAACTAAAATAACCTCGAAATCATTGAAAAAGAAGTACCTTATCAGAAGAAAATATGCCTTATCTAATAAGCGACATATACATTTTTATACCCTGTACACATACTGTGTATCAGGGTATATTGTGTTTGTTTGAGCGAAATGTATGTAACGCACAGAAGGAGGGGAGGGGGACCCCATAAAGTATATATATTCTTGATCAGGACGACAAGAGAAATTGATTGAGCCATGGCCGTCCGTCTGTCCGTCTGTCCGTCCGTCCGTCCTCACCAACGGTTCTCGGAAACTATAAGAGCTAGAGACTTGAAATTTGGAGGGTAGACTCGTGATGCTCGGCAGCAGATCAAGTTTATTTTTTTTTTTTGCCACGCCCACTCCTTCCCGCCCATCCAGCCACACCCACTTTTTTAAATACCTATAACTCAAACATCCAAAGAGATAGAAACATGAAAATCGGTATGTAGACTCAGTATGTATAGCCCTACAAAACTGCATACCACAAAATCCCCCCCTCATTTTTATTTCCCCTCCCCCAGTTAGTTTCTAAATATTGCTATATCTCCAAAATTAACAAAGGTACGACCCTGAAAATTTGTATACAAGCACAGTGATAACACATCTTAAAAACTGCATACCACAAACTTCCCCCCTCTTTGATGGCTACCCCTCAGAGGCCGACAAACTTAAATTTTTCGTAAAATCCAAATTTTTTGACCGATTTTCTTGATATTTTGAACAGTATTTGAATATGCGACGTCAGATCAATATGTTTTTGTAACTTGAAGGTGTGGCACCGCCTACCATGTGTGCAGGGTATTATATTGTCGAGTATACTCGACTATACCGCCCTTACTGGTTTTAATTGCATAAATGGGCGGCATTTAATTCAGAATTAATAGTTTTTACATGGACAAAAAATTCGTAAATTTTTTTCCCATTAAATACTAAAATTATAGATCAAAACTAAAATATCCTCGAAATCATTGAAGAAGAAGAACCTTATCGGACGAAAATATGCCTTATCTAATAAGAGACATTTAAATTTTTTTAATTGCATAAATGGGCGGCATTTTATTCAGAATTAATTGTTTTTTACATGGACAAAAAATCTTTTAATTTTTTTTCAATTAAATACTAGATTTATAGAAAAGTACTTTGCGAAAATAATCGGCAGTAGGACGGAATCGTGTTGACCACCGATTAGTTTTTTGCTACTAACTCTTGCATCCTTCGACCGACTTCTTCGACGAAGAGCTCGATGGAAAGCTTATGTGTTTCTTTTTCAGATGGCATTAGCATATTTAATGAAAAGTCATAAGAAATAAAATTTTTTTGATCAAAACTGAAATATCCTCGAAATCATTGAAAAAGAAGTACGTTATCAGACGAAAATATGCCTTATCTAATAAGCGACATATAATTTTTTTTAATTGCACAAATGAGCGGCATTTTATTCAGAATTAATAGTTTTTTACATGGACAAAAAATTCGTTTAATTTTTTCCCAATAAATACTAGAAATATAGAAAAGTACTTTGCGAAAAGAATCGGCAGTATGACGGAAACGTGTTGACCATCGATTAGTTTTTTGCTAATAACTCTTGCATCCTTCGACCGACTTATTCGACTATGAGCTCGATGGAAAGCTTATCTGTTCCTCTTTCAGATGGCATTAACATATTTTACGAAAAGTAGGAAGAATTAAAATTTTTTTGATCAAAACTAAAATATCCTCGAAATCATTGAAAAAGAAGTACCTTATCAGACGAAAATATGCCTTATCTAATAAGGGACATATAAATTTTTTTAATTGCACAAATGGGCGGCATTTTATTCAGAATTAATAGTTTTTTACATGGACAAAAAATTCGTTTAATTTTTTCCCATTAAATACTAAAATTATAGAAAAGTACTTTGCGAAAAGAATCGGCAGTAGGACGGAAAACTGTTGACCACCGATTAGTTTTTTGCTAATAACTCTTGCATCCTTCTACCGACTTCTTCGACTAAGAGCTCGATGAAAAAGTTATCTGTTCCGCTTTCAGATGGCATTAACATATTTTACGAAAAGTCATAAGAAATAAAATTTTTTTGATCAAAACTAAAATATCATCAAAACCATTGAAGAAGAAGAACCTTATCAGATGAAAATATGCTTTATCTAATAAGAGACATTTAAATTTTTTTAATTGCATATATGGGCGGCATTTTATTCAGAATTAATAGTTTTTTACATGGACAAAAAATCTTTTAATTTTTTTTCAATTAAATACTAGATTTATAGAAAAGTACTTTGCGAAAAGAATCGGCAGTAGGAAAGACTCGTGTTGACCATCGATTAGTTTTTTGCTAATAACTCTTGCATCCTTCTACCGACTTCTTCAACAAAGAGCTCGATGGAAAGCTTATCTGTTCCTCTTTCAGATGGCATTAACATATTTTACGAAAAGTCGTAAGAAATACAATTTTTTTGATCAAAACTAAAATATCCTCGAAATCATTGAAAAAGAAGTACTTTATCAAACGAAAATATGCCTTATCTAATAAGACCCATTTAAATTTTTTTAATTGCATAAATGGGCGGCATTTTATTCAGAATTAATAGTTTTTACATGGACAAAAAATTCGTTTAATTTTTTCCCCTTAAATACTAGAATTATAGAAAAGTACTTTGCGAAAAGAATCGGCAGTAGGACGGAAACGTATTGACCAGCGATAAGTTTTTTGCTAATAACTCTTGCATCCTTCGACCGACTTCTTCGACTAAGAGCTCGATTGAAAGCTTATCTGTTCATCTTTCAGATGGCATTAACATATTTTATGAAAAGTCATACGAAATAACATTTTTTTGATCAAAACTAAAATAACCTCGAAATCATTGAAAAAGAAGTACCTTATCAGAAGAAAGTATGCCTTATCTAATAAGCGACATATACATTTTTTTAATTGCATAAATGGGCGGCATTTTATTCAGAATTAATAGTTTTTACATGGACAAAAAATTCGTTTAATTTTTTCCCCTTAAATACTAGAATTATAGAAAAGTACTTTGCGAAAAGAATCGGCAGTAGGACGGAAACGTATTGACCAGCGATAAGTTTTTTGCTAATAACTCTTGCATCCTTCGACCGACTTCTTCGACTAAGAGCTCGATGGAAAGCTTATCTGTTCATCTTTCAGATGGCATTAACATATTTTATGAAAAGTCATACGAAATAACATTTTTTTGATCAAAACTAAAATAACCTCGAAATCATTGAAAAAGAAGTACCTTATCAGAAGAAAATATGCCTTATCTAATAAGCGACATATACATTTTTTTAATTGCATAAATGGGCGGCATTTTATTCAGAATTAATAGTTTTTACATGGACAAAAAATTCGTAAAATTTTTTCCCATTAAATACTAAAATTATAGATCAAAACTAAAATATCCTCGAAATCATTGAAGAAGAAGAACCTTATCGGACGAAAATATGCCTTACCTAATAAGAGACATTTAAATTTTTTTAATTGCATAAATGGGCGGCATTTTATTCAGAATTAATTGTTTTTTACATGGACAAAAAATCTTTTAATTTTTTTTCAATTAAATACTAGATTTATAGAAAAGTACTTTGCGAAAAGAATCGGCAGTAGGACGGAAACGTGTTGACCACTGATTAGTATTTTGCTAATAACTCTTGCATCCTTCGACCGACTTCTTCGACGAAGAGCTCGATTGAAAGCTTATCTGTTCCTCTTTCAGATGGCATTAACATGTTTTACGAAAAGTCGTGAGAAATACAATTTTTTTGATCAAAACTAAAATATCCTCGAAATCATTGAAGAAGAAGTACCTTATGAGACGAAAATATGCCTTATCTAATAAGTGACATTTACATTTTTTTAATTGCATAAATGAGCGGCATTTTATTCAGAATTAATAGTTTTTTTTATGGACAAAAAATTCGTTTAATTTTTTCCCATTAAATACTAGAATTATAGAAAAGTACTTTGCGAAAAGAATCGGCAGTAGGACGGAATCGTGTTTTTTTTTGTAATAACTCTTGCATCCTTCGACCGACTTCTTCGACTTAGAGCTCGATGTAAAGCTTATCTGTTTCTCTTTGAGATGGCATTAACATATTTTATGAAAAGTCATAAGAAATAAAATTTGTTTGATCAAAACTAAAATATTATCGAAATCATTGAAGAAGAAGTACCTTATCAGACGAAAATATGCCTTATCTAATAAGAGACATTTACATTTTTTTAAATGCATAAATGGACGGCATTTTATTCAGAATTAAAAGTTTTTTACATGGACAAAAAATTCGTTTAATATTTTCCCATTAAATACTAGAATTATAGAAAAGTACCTTGCGAAAAGAATCGGCAGTAGGACGGAATCGTGTTGACCAACGATTAATTTTTTCCTAATGACTCTTGCATCCTTCTACCGACTTCTTCAACTAAGAGCTCGATGGAAAGCTTATCTGTTCCTCTTTCAGATGGCATTAACATATTTTACGAAAAGTCGTAAGAAATACAATTTTTTTGATTAAAACTAAAATATCCTCGAAATCATTGAAGAAGAAGTACCTTATCAGACGAAAATATGCCTTATCTAATAAGACCCATTTAAATTTTTTTAATTGCATAAATGGGCGGCATTTTATTCAGAATTAATAGTTTTTACATGGACAAAAAATTCGTTTAATTTTTTCCCATTAAATACAAGAATTATAGAAAAGTACTTTGCGAAAAGAATCGGCAGTAGGACGGAAACGTTTTGACCAGCGATTAGTTTTTTGCTAATAACTCTTGCATACTTCGACCGACTTCTTCGACTAAGAGCACGATAGCAAGCTTATCTGTTCCTCTTTCAGATGGCATTAACATATTTTACGAAAAGTCGTAAGAAATAAAATTTTTTTGATCAAAACTAAAATAACCTCGAAATCATTGAAAAAGAAGTACCTTATCAGAAGAAAATGCGCCTTATCCAATAAGCGACATATACATTTTTTTAATTGCATCAATGGGCGGCATTTTATTCAGAATTAATAGTTTTTTACATGGACAAAAAATTCGTTTAATTTTTTCCCATTAAATACTAAAATTATAGATCAAAACTAAAATATCCTCGAAATCATTGAAGAAGAAGAACCTTATCAGACGAAAATATGCCTTATCTAATAAGAGACATTTAAATTTTTTTAAATGCATAAATGGACGGCATTTTATTCAGAATTAATAGTTTTTTACATGGACAAAAAATTCGTTTAATTTTTTCCCATTAAATACTAGAATTATAGAAAAGTACTTTGCGAAAAGAATCGGCAGTATGACGGAAACGTGTTGACCACCGATTAGTTTTTTGCTAATAACTCTTGCATCCTTCGACCGACTTCTTCGACTAAAAGCTCGATGGAAAGCTTATCTGTTCCTCTTTCAGATGGCATTAACATATTTTATGAAAAGTCGTAAGAAATAAAATTTTTTTGATCAAAACTAAAATATCCTCGAAATCATTGAAGTAGAAGCACCTTATCAGACGAAAATATGCCTTATCTAATAAGAGACATTTAAATTTTTATACTTTTCACGTATGTGAAACAGTATAATAACTTTGTGCTGAAGTTTGTAACACACAGAAATATTCACTTGCGACTATATAAAGTATATATATTCTTGATCAGGACGACAAGACGAGTTGATTTAGCCATGTCCGTCTGTCCGTCTGTCCGTCTGTCTGTATATATACAATCTCCTCCCACAGTTTTGAAGATATCGAGCTGAAATTTTGCACAGAGACTTCTTATTCGTGCAGTCAAATCATTGGTCGGAACCGGCCATATTGGACCACTGGAACTGGTAGCCCCCATACGAAAAGAAGAAGAAAAATGAACAAAACTTGAATCGTTGTATGGAAAACTTTTTTGTTTTGTATGATAGAGTGCTGAAATTTTAAACATAGTAGTTCTACATAGTCCGACTACATGCCTTTTTTGTTTTTTAACCAATTGACTTGAAACTTTACAGTTATGTTCTTAGGGAGGCATGAAAACTATTTTGACCCAAAGTGAGCGTAGCCCCGCCCACTTCTATCGAAATTTGACCCGTTGTATGGACAACTTTTTTGTTTTTCAACCAATTGACTTGAAACTTTGCAGTTATGTTCTTAGGGAGGAATGAAAACTATTTTGACCAAAAGTGGGCGTGCCCACGCCTTTTTTTAGCGAAAATTGACCAATTGACTTGAAACCTTACAGTTATGTTCTTAGGGAGGAATGAAAACTATTTTGACCAAAAGTGGGCATGGCTACGCCCACTTATCGCAAAACTTGAACCGCTGTATGGAAAACTTTTTTGTTTTTTAACCAATTGACTTGAAACCTTACAGTTATGTTGTTAGGGAGGCATGAAAACTATTCATTTAGTTTTTTAGTGACACAACGTGAAAAGTATTATAGCTTCAGCCTTGCTGAAGATAGCGTCCTTACTGGTTTTAATTGCATAAATGGACGGCATTTTATTCAGAATTAATAGTTTTTTACATGGACAAAAAATTCGTTTAATTTTTTCCCATTAAATACTAGAATTATAGAAAAGTACTTTGCGAAAAGAATCGGCAGTATGACGGAAACGTGTTGACCACCGATTAGTTTTTTGCTAATAACTCTTGCATCCTTCGACCGACTTCTTCGACTAAAAGCTCGATGGAAAGCTTATCTGTTCCTCTTTCAGATGGCATTAACATATTTTATGAAAAGTCGTAAGAAATAAAATTTTTTTGATCAAAACTAAAATATCCTCGAAATCATTGAAGTAGAAGCACCTTATCAGACGAAAATATGCCTTATCTAATAAGAGACATTTAAATTTTTATACTTTTCACGTATGTGAAACAGTATAATAACTTTGTGCTGAAGTTTGTAACACACAGAAATATTCACTTGCGACTATATAAAGTATATATATTCTTGATCAGGACGACAAGACGAGTTGATTTAGCCATGTCCGTCTGTCCGTCTGTCTGTATATATACAATCTCCTCCCACAGTTTTGAAGATATCGAGCTGAAATTTTGCACAGAGACTTCTTATTCGTGCAGTCAAATCATTGGTCGGAACCGGCCATATTGGACCACTGGAACTGGTAGCCCCCATACGAAAAGAAGAAGAAAAATGAACAAAACTTGAATCGTTGTATGGAAAACTTTTTTGTTTTGTATGATAGAGTGCTGAAATTTTAAACATAGTAGTTCTACATAGTCCGACTACATGCCTTTTTTGTTTTTTAACCAATTGACTTGAAACTTTACAGTTATGTTCTTAGGGAGGCATGAAAACTATTTTGACCCAAAGTGAGCGTAGCCACGCCCACTTCTAGCGAAATTTGACCCGTTGTATGGACAACTTTTTTGTTTTTCAACCAATTGACTTGAAACTTTGCAGTTATGTTCTTAGGGAGGAATGAAAACTATTTTGACCAAAAGTGGGCGTGCCCACGCCTTTTTTTAGCGAAAATTGACCAATTGACTTGAAACCTTACAGTTATGTTCTTAGGGAGGAATGAAAACTATTTTGACCAAAAGTGGGCATGGCTACGCCCACTTATCGCAAAACTTGAACCGCTGTATGGAAAACTTTTTTGTTTTTTAACCAATTGACTTGAAACCTTACAGTTATGTTGTTAGGGAGGCATGAAAACTATTCATTTAGTTTTTTAGTGACACAACGTGAAAAGTATTATAGCTTCAGCCTTGCTGAAGATAGCATCCTTACTGGTTTTAATTGCATAAATGGACGGCATTTTATTCAGAATTAATAGTTTTTTACATGGACAAAAAATTCGTTTAATTTTTTCCCATTAAATACTAGAATTATAGAAAAGTACTTTGCGAAAAGAATCGGCAGTATGACGGAAACGTGTTGACCACCGATTAGTTTTTTGCTAATAACTCTTGCATCCTTCGACCGACTTCTTCGACTAAAAGCTCGATGGAAAGCTTATCTGTTCCTCTTTCAGATGGCATTAACATATTTTATGAAAAGTCGTAAGAAATAAAATTTTTTTGATCAAAACTAAAATATCCTCGAAATCATTGAAGTAGAAGCACCTTATCAGACGAAAATATGCCTTATCTAATAAGAGACATTTCAATTTTTATACTTTTCACGTATGTGAAACAGTATAATAACTTTGTGCTGAAGTTTGTAACACACAGAAATATTCACTTGCGACTATATAAAGTATATATATTCTTGATCAGGACGACAAGACGAGTTGATTTAGCCATGTCCGTCTGTCCGTCTGTCCGTCTGTCTGTATATATACAATCTCCTCCCACAGTTTTGAAGATATCGAGCTGAAATTTTGCACAGAGACTTCTTATTCGTGCAGTCAAATCATTGGTCGGAACCGGCCATATTGGACCACTGGAACTGGTAGCCCCCATACGAAAAGAAGAAGAAAAATGAACAAAACTTGAATCGTTGTATGGAAAACTTTTTTGTTTTGTATGATAGATTGCTGAAATTTTAAACATAGTAGTTCTACATAGTCCGACTACATGCCTTTTTTGTTTTTTAACCAATTGACTTGAAACTTTACAGTTATGTTCTTAGGGAGGCATGAAAACTATTTTGACCCAAAGTGAGCGTAGCCACGCCCACTTCTAGCGAAATTTGACCCGTTGTATGGACAACTTTTTTGTTTTTCAACCAATTGACTTGAAACTTTGCAGTTATGTTCTTAGGGAGGAATGAAAACTATTTTGACCAAAAGTGGGCGTGCCCACCCCTTTTTTTTAGCGAAAATTGACCAATTGACTTGAAACCTTACAGTTATGTTCTTAGGGAGGAATGAAAACTATTTTGACCAAAAGTGGGCATGGCTACGCCCACTTATCGCAAAACTTGAACCGCTGTATGGAAAACTTTTTTGTTTTTTAACCAATTGACTTGAAACCTTACAGTTATGTTGTTAGGGAGGCATGAAAACTATTCATTTAGTTTTTTAGTGACACAACGTGAAAAGTATTATAGCTTCAGCCTTGCTGAAGATAGCGTCCTTACTGGTTTTAATTGCATAAATGGACGGCATTTTATTCAGAATTAATAGTTTTTTACATGGACAAAAAATTCGTTTAATTTTTTCCCATTAAATACTAGAATTATAGAAAAGTACTTTGCGAAAAGAATCGGCAGTATGACGGAAACGTGTTGACCATCGATTAGTTTTTTGGTAATAACTCTTGCATCCTTCGACCGACTTCTTCGACTAAGAGCTCGATGGAAAGCTTATCTGTTCCCTTTCAGATGGCATTAACATATTTTATGAAAAGTCGTAAAAAATAAAATTTTTTTGATCAAAACTAAAATATCCTCGAAATCATTGAAGTAGAAGCACCTTTTCAGACGAAAATATGCCTTATCTAATAAGAGACATTTAAATTTTTTTAATTGCATAAATGAGCGGCATTTTATTCAGAATTAATAGTTTTTTACATGGACAAGATATTCGTTTAATTTTTTCCCATTAAATACTAGAGTTATAGAAAAGTACTTTGCGAAAAGAATCGGCAGTAGGCCGGAAACGTATTGACCACCGATTAGTTTTTTGTTAATAACTCTTGCATCCTTCGACCAACTTCTTCGACTAAGAGCTCGATGGAAAGCTTATATGTTCCTCTTTCAGATGGCATTAACATATTTTATGAAAAGTCATAAGAAAAAAAATTTGTTTGATTAAAAGTAAAATATCCTCGAAATCATTGAAGAAGAAGTACCTTATGAGACGAAAATATGCCTTATCTAATAAGAGACATTTACATTTTTTTAATTGCATAAATGAGCGGCATTTTATTCAGAATTAATAGTTTTTTACATGGACAAAAAATTGGTTTAATTTTTCCCCATTCCTCCCCATCATTCCTCGAAATCATTGAAGAAGAAGTACCTTATGAGACGAAAATATGCCTTACCTAATAAGAGACATTTAAATTTTTTTAATTGCATAAATGGGTGGCATTTTATTCACAATTAATAGTTTTTTACATGGACAAAGAATTCGTTTAATTGTTTCCCATTAAATACTAGAACTATAGAAAAGTACTTTGCGAAAAGAATCGGCAGTAGGACGGAAACGTATTGACCAGCGATTAGTTTTTTGCTAATAACTCTTGCATCCTTCGACCGACTTCTTCGACTAAGAGCTCGATGGAAAGCTTATCTGTTCCTCTTTCAGATGGCATTAACATATTTTACGAAGAGTCGTAAGAAATTAAATTTTTTTGATCAAAACTAAAATATCCTCGAAATCATTGAAGAAGAAGTACCTTATCAGACGAAAATATGTCTTATCTAACAAGAGACATTTATGAAAGGTAAATATTTTCATATTAATGCGGGATATATAGGTCATATTTGATTGGAAATAACAATCAAATTTAATTTTTGACACACAACCAATGTCACAAGAACTTGCTCTCTGTTTAGCAAGCAGCAGGCAGATCGTACAGCTGTTTCGGGAGTCGCCACACTCCTTCATCAGCGATCTTTTGCTTAACCACCAATCCATTTCAATATCTATTTATATTTATGCATTGCCGAAAACATTCTTGAGAAGTGTAAGAATGCAATGGTAATACAAGTACAGATTTTGATCGATAGATGGCCTTGTGATTGATTGGTTGGTGTCAAGGATCATTTTAAGCGGAAGTGGTGTCATTTTTCTGACTGGTCACTGCAATGAACCTTATGTTAATTAGATTCCAGCGTTGATAAGTTCAATGCTGAGTTTTTGTGTTATTCGTTTTGAACTGCGGTATCTCCCCCACAGGAATTTATATTTGTTTTAATAGCGTGGACCAATTGCGTTAATATTGTGAAATGTGTGTCAAAAATTAAATTTGATTGTTATTTCCAATCAAATATGACCTATATATCCCGCATTAATATGAAAATATTTACCTTTCACAATATTAACGCAATTGGTCCACGCTATTAAAACAAAGAGACATTTAAATTTTTTTAATTGCATAAATGGGTGGAATTTTATTCAGAAATAAATGTTTTTTACATGGCAAAAAAATTGGTTTAATTTTTTCCCATTAAATACTAGAATTAAAGAAAAGTACTTTGCGAAAATAATCGCCAGTAGGACGGAATCGTGTTGACCACCGATTAGTTTTTTGCTAATTACTCTTGCATCCTTCGACCGACTTCTTCGACTAAGAGCTCGATGGAAAGCTTATCTGTTCCTTTTTCAGATGGCATTAACATATGTTACGAAAAGTCGTAAGAAATAAAATTTTTTTGGTCAAAACTAAAATATCCTCGAAATCATTGAAGAAGAAGTACCTTATCAGACGAAAATATGCCTTATCTAATAAGAGACATTTCAATTTTTTTAATTGCATAAATGGGCGGCATTTAATTCAGAATTAATAGTTTTTTACATGGACAAAAAATTCGTTTAATTTTTTCCCATTAAATACTAGAATTATAGAAAAGTAAAATAATAAAATTTTTTTGATCAAAACTAAAATCTCCTCGAAATCATTGAAGAAGAAGTACCTTATCAGACGAAAATATGCCTTATCTAATAAGACACATTTAAATTTTTTTAGTTGCATAAATGGGCGGCATTTAATTCAGAATTAATAGTGTTTTACATGGACAAAAAATTCGTTTAATTTTTTCCCATTAAGTACTAGAATTATAGAAAAGTACTTTGCGAAAAGAATCGGCAGTAGGACGGAATTGTGTTGACCACCGATTAGTTTTTTGCTAATTACTCTTGCATCCTTCGACCGACCTCATTGACTAAGAGCTCGATGGAAAGCTTATCTGTTCCTCTTTCAGATGGCATTAACATATTTTACGAAGAGTTTTTAGAAATTAAATTTTTTTGATCAAAACTAAAATATCCTCGAAATCATTGAAGAAAAAGTACCTTTTCAGACGAAAATATGCCTTATCTAATAAGAGACATTTACATTTTTATACCCTGTACACATGGTGTATCAGGGTATATTGGGTTTGTTTGAACGAAATGTATGTAACGCACAGAAAAAGGGGTGGGGGACCCCAAAAAGTATATATATTCTTGATCAGGTTGACAACAGAAATTGATTGAGCCATGTCCGTCCGTCTGTCTGTCTGTCCGTCTGTCAGTAGTAGGAGAATGCCGGTTCTGGAACAGATTTATGGCTTTCCATTAAAATTGGGGTTGACAGTTATTGCTTTTTTATCAAAGGGACAGATCTTTATCTAAGGGACTAATTGCTTTTTCACACCTTGACCCTTTGTTATCTGCCGCCACTAAGTGGTTTTGACCTAATGACCCTTGATCCTTTGTTATCTACCTGTCTGTCTGCACTAATTGATCCTTTGTTATCTACCTGTCTGTCTGCACTAATTGATCCGTGTGACCTTGTTTTGTCAACAGGTGTCCCACCCTCAGCATATGTAGTGAGCATGTTCGTTCTTGTCTGTCCGTCCGCCCACCCGTCGATCGGTTGATGTGTGTTTTGTCAATGCAAAACCCACCCTCATTGGCTAGTGTCTTTGAATTGTCTTTGACTGAATACGTTATTCATGCAGTGATTCATTCTGTTCTCCTATTACTCTGTCTGTCCGTTCGCCCACCTGTTGCTCGGTTGGTATGTGTTTGCTCAACACAAAACCCACCCTCAGTATATGTAGTGAGTATGATCGTCCTTGTGTGTAGTGATTGCTGCTATTCTCTTTGGTCGTCTGTCCGTCCACATGTCCGTCCGTCCTTCCGTTGACGGGTTGGTGAGTGTTGTCAGCAGGTGACTCATCCTCATTGAGTGCTTATGTTCTCTTGTTAGGCTGTCTGTCCGTCCGGCCGTTAATTGCTTGGTGTGTGTGAGTGTGTATATGTTTTGTCAACACAAAACCCACCCTCATTACCTTGACCTGCACACACACTTCAATGCTGTTAGTGAGCATTGACGATCTTGTATGCAGTGATTCATTCTGTTCTCCTTATACTCTGTCTGTGTGCCCGCTCATTGGTTGCTTGATGTGTGTGTGTGTGTGTGTGTGTGTGTGTGTGTGTTTTGTAAACACAAAACCCACCCTCATTACCTTGTTCCTTTGAATTACCTTGACCTGCGCACACTTCAATACAGGTGTGAGCATTGTCGATCTTGTATGCAGTGATTCATTCTGTTCTCCTAGTACTCGGCATGCTCGTTCTTGTCTGTCCGCCCGTCTGTCCATCCGTCTGTCCGTTTATGGCTTGATGTGCGTTTTGTCAACCGGTGACTCACCCTCATTACTTTGTCACTTTTACCTTTGTTTTTCACACTTGAATACAGGTGTATGCATGTTTCTTTTTGGTACTCTATCCGTCCGTCTGTCAATTGCCTAGCACTGATTGACTTTCATTCTTTTTATCGTTGAGTCTATCATTAATTGGTTTTCATCCTTTTTTATTTACAATTGCGTCTAACAATAATTGATTTTTAATGATGAAATTTTTTTTTTTCAATTGAAAAGAAAGAGACTTAAGTTAAATGATCCAGACAGGATCATTCTTGAAGGACATTTTGATGCACTTGGAGTCTAGCACTAATTGTTTTGAGTGACTAAAGGGTATTTTATCAATGATTCTAATAGCCCTGAGTCTAGTACTAATTGTTTTAAATGGTCAAAGTGTTTTTTATCAATGATGCTAATTTATGAATGGCGCGACTTAAGATATTGCGCCTACTTATTGAATGAATTGAATCAGAGGGGGGTCCTTATTGAGCATCAAAAAAGCGTATAAAAATGATGGTCCCGAATGCTCAGAAATCAGTCTCTGTACATAACTTGAGCAAAACCTTTGCCCTCGTGTGTTATTTAAAGTAAAAATTTAAACAAAAAAATAAAAAAGTAAACCGTTAAGTTAGCTATAACTAAAATTATAAACTAAAATTAAAGTGAAAATAAATATTTTGTTGTAAATTTTTGTTGTGTTAAATTAAAAAAAAAAAAAAAATAAATAAATAAAAATGGCATCATCGTCTTCAAGCAAGTATTGCGAACATTGCTCGCTCTTCGTCAATCGTGCTAATTGGGCAGGACACGTGAGGACTCTGGAGCATAGGAATGCGGCTTCATCACCAATCAATGGGGACGTCTTGACAATCGCTACTGGCTTTAAAAATCGCATAAGTCAGTATGCGTTTGAAAACAAGAGGAATGACATCCTTATTCCAGATGTGTTTCTAGTACAAGCAGCAGCTGCCTTCGAACCCTTGCTGACCATTGTGTTAAGACAACACACGTCAGTTAAAGCGAATTTGGAGCTGTTTGCGGAATACATCCTCATAAAGGATGAAGATGAAGTGGTTGCGATTAAGTCCCACCAGACAAAGATGAGTATTTTGACACTGACTTCCAACTTGGATGACTTCTTCCTGGATCATGCTCAGGACATACTCATAAAAATGGAGCAATTCCAAGAAAAGGACAGTGGCTGGGCTTTGAAACAAATGCTTAGACTCGAAATGAGCGTTAATAAGTATGAGCCGCTAAAAGGCTCTAATCACTTCATTTTGCCTAGATCGCTTTCATTAAAAAAAGCGATTGTTAATATGCAAAATGAAGATGATTTTTGTTTTAAATGGGCGATGATATCCGCCCTTAAAAAGCCAAGGAATGGCAAAAACGTTCATCGTTGCAATTCTTATGAAATTCTCGACATAAGAAGGGAAAAAATTGCGGTGAGCGCATATTTGACGCTCAACTTTTCCAATATGAGCTTCCCTACACCCGTAAAGGAATTGAGAATATTTGAGGAGCAGAATAATGCAATTAGCATTAACGTGTTTGGTTGGGACGAGGAAACCAAACAGGTGTATGGCCCTCTTTATACCACAAGAGGTGAACGGTCGATACACATCAACCTGATGTTCCTGATTCAGGATGAAGCGGCTCATTATTGTTGGATTAAATCCATCTCACGGTAAGTTTTTATATTTTTATTGTTTGTTGGTTGAATATGTCTTCATAGCTATTTTGTTTTTCTTTTTCTAACTTTTAGACTTGTGGCCAGTCAGCAATCGAAAAACCAGCCTAAGCTCTACTTCTGCAACACCTGCCTCAACTACTCTTCGGACTACTCAAAAGTGGAGCATCAGGGACATTGTGGGAAGTTCGTAGCGAAATTGCCGACTGCGGACAAATGTAAGTTAAGTTTTACAAAACATAGTCATAAGTTAGATATTCCCTTTGTAGTATATGAAGATTTCGAATGTGTGTTAGCCCCCCTAAATAAGACAGTTAGCGAAAATTTAGTGCAGGTGAACCAGCATATTCCTGTAGCATATGCATATTTTATAAAATGTGCATTCGACTCCTCCTTAGATAAATTTGTCATGGAGTCGGGGGAAAATGCTGGTTCGAAATTTGTAAAGAATTTATTTAAAGACTTGAGAAACATCTACACATCATATTTGTCGAATATAAAACCGATGAATTTGAGTGTAGATGAAGAAATAGCTTTTCAAAGTGCGCTAAATTGCCATATTTGCGATGGTGAATTAAGCACTGATCGAGTGAGGGATCATTGCCATTTAACTGGTAAATTTAGGGGGGCAGCTCACAATAAATGTAACCTTAATTATAAGATAGCAGCCTTCATACCCGTATATTTTCATAACTTTTCTCGTTATGACGCCCACCTGTTTGTCAAAGAGTTGAATCAGGAACAAGGTGATCTTAAAGTGATCCCACTTAATAAAGAATTGTACATTTCATTGTCGAAAACAATTCATATTGAGTCTCATAAGACCAATTTAGAAATCCGTTTCTTGGATTCATTCCGATTTATGGCTTCAAGCCTGGATGCTTTGGCATCAAATCTTAGCAATGACGATTTCAAAATTGTCAAACAATTTTTCCCAAATGAAGCTCACTTCAATCTCGTGCGTAGGAAGGGTGTTTTCCCGTACCAATACTTAGATTCATTGGTACGTCTTGAAGACTCTTGTCTTCCTACAAAAGACAAATTTTTCAATTCCTTAACAGACAAGGAATGTACTGTTGATGAGTATTCCCATGCTCAGACCATGTGGTCACAATTCAAGTGTAATCATTTGAGAGAGTACATGGAATTGTATTTGAAGACGGATGTGCTTCTGTTGGCAGATGTTTTTCAAAACTTCCGCGAAATCTGCCAGCGAATCTACTCTCTTGACCCCGCGCATTATGACACAACACCGGGTTTGTCTTGGGATGCTATGCTTAAGTCCACCAGCATTGAGCTTGATTTGATGACAGACATCGATATGTTTAGATTCATTCAAGGAGGCATTCGGGGTGGCCTTGTTCAATGATCTAAGAAGTATTCCAAGGCAAACAACAAATACATGTCCGATTACAATAAAAATTCCGAATCTGAATACTTGATGTATTTAGATGCAAATAATTTGTATGGGTGGGCAATGTCCCAATATTTGCCCTATAAAGATTTTGAGTGGATGTCAGCTGAAGAAATTCAGTCTTTTGATATCTTTTCCGTTTCGGAAACTTCCGAATATGGCTACATATTGGAAGTGGATTTAAAATATCCAGAGTCAATTCATGACATCCACAATGATATGCCATTTTGTCCGCTCAACCAGAAGCCCACTGAACATGCCAAAAATTGCAAACTTATTGCTGACCTTAGAGATAAGGTCAAGTA
This sequence comes from Phortica okadai, assembly GCA_034638295.1. NCBI lineage: Eukaryota > Metazoa > Arthropoda > Insecta > Diptera > Drosophilidae > Phortica > Phortica okadai. The sequence goes on along the minus strand of JAWUZV010000033.1, from coordinate 22,111 downwards.
TTCCATACACTACAGAAATCTGCAGCAGTGCTTAGTGTATGGATTGAAAATCCAAAAAATTCACAAAATTTTGCGTTTCAAGCAAAAGCCATGGTTGCAATCGTACATTTCCCTCAACACTCAACATAGAACAGCGGCTAAAAATAATTTTGAAAAAGATTTTTTCAAATTATTAAATAATGCCGTCTATGGTAAAACCATGGAAAATGTTGAGAAGCGAAAAGATTTAAAATTGGTCTGTGAATGGCAGCCAAGTGAAAAAAATAAACTTGGTGCTCGTGCACTTATTGCCAGACCAAATTTCCATAGCGCTGTGAAATTTACAGATGACTTGTATGCGATAGAAATGCAACGTTTGCATTTCATATACAACAAGCCAATGTATCTTGGATTCACAGTGCTTGAACTTTCAAAGTGGAAAATGTACGATTTCCATTATGGCTACATGAAGCCAAAATATAATAAAAGGATTTCGTTAAATTACATGGATACTGATTCATTCATATATTCCATAAAAACTGATGATTTTTATGCGGATATTCATGATGATGTTGAAATGCGATTTGACACTTCGGAATATAGCGATGAGCATATTTCGAAATACAACTTAAAAAGATGCAATAAGAAAGTATTAGGCATGATGAAGGACGAGAATTTTGGGAAGCAAATGTTGGAGTTTGTTGGGCTTCGTTCCAAAATGTACTCTTTGACAGTACAAAACGGTGGGTGTATCAAAAAATCGAAAGGGGTAAAGAAGACTGCTCTAGATAAGTTATGTATAGATAGTTATAAGAAATGCTTATTTGAAAATATAAATTTTGTAGACAATATGTTAATGTTTAGATCTAGGGGTCACACCCTTTATACTGAGAGTATAAGGAAAGTTAGTTTAAGTAGTAGAGATGATAAGAGAATGGCCACAAGTGATGGTATTCATACTATTGCTTGGGGTCATTATAGAATAAGGAAAATAAATGCAATTAATAAAGAAATTACGCTTAAGGAAACCGAAGTATTGGTTTCCGAGGCACGTTTAGCTGAGCTAAACAACATAACTAACAAAACCAATGAAGAAGAATATGAATCATGTAGCAATGCCATGAATATTCTTCAAAATGAAAATGATATAATATACTTAAATATAGAACTTGAAAAAGTTGAAAAATTGTAAATAAATTGTAATAATTGTAAATAAATTGTAATAATTGTAAATACATTTCACAATAATTAGTAATTATGAAAATGTTATTGTAAAAAAAAAAAAAAAAAAAAAAAAAAAAAAAATTTAATAAAAAACTCTTCTATGTTCAATAAATTTGCTTGTGTTTTATTTATTCTTTTTCTTTTTATAAATTTGAGTAGGTACAAAACTTATATTTATTTTTTCAGCATTCTGTCTCTTAGTTGGTAGTAGCGCTTCATAAGTCGAATAACTTTTTCCTTGCGTGTAGTGTAAAAGAAACAGGCGCAAGTGTCAACCTGGTCTCCGTCTGTACCACATGACCAACAGCAGGATTGAAAGTGATCTCCAAAGCGTGATTTGATGATGGAAAAGTCGGAGTGACATTGGAAATACTCTCGAGATTCGTCTAGGAACTGTTTATCCTCCTCAAACACTGCCTCCTTAAACTCTGCATAAAATTCATCAATCTGTTCCAAGATTGATTTCTTTATAAATTTTGAGTGAACTACTCCCATTGTTATTTCTTTTTATTTATTTATTTATTTAGTTTTGTTTATAAAGTTGTGTTGAATGCGAGACTGTTTTGCCGAATGAAATACAATAGAAAAACGCAAACTATTTATTCATTTTCACATCTAAAAGTCCTTTCATTTTTCTTTTGTTGTGAGAAGAGAGAGAGAGAGGAACTGCTTCATATAATTCCAAGAGAGCCTCAGCAGTTGTATTTTAAACAACACGTTGAACTAATCCAGTCAAGGGTGAATAATCAACTAGTCGATCATGAATAAGCAGGCAATATGCTTTTACTTGCTGAATATTTGGTAGGGATAGATCGACTGATAGCCTAACATCAATTGGTCCAGTTTTTACTGCTTCATTCTGACGCGAAAGATCAACAACAACAAATGGAGATTTTTCCTTAAATTCCTTCATGTTGAGTAGTGGGCTGCTATCTCTCATGTAGTACGTTTTTTGAAAGTTTACATACATATCATACAATGTAGCAAAACGCTCTCGTTCAAAATCTACATTTAAATCATCATATGGATATGATTCAGAGTTCAAATGTACTTTTAAATTTTTCAAGTTGTTTGTGATGAATTTCCCATTCAGTGAAAATGCTGTTACTGCATATCGAGGTCGCTCCCTGTTGGCCGCCAGTTTAACATTCCACACATGTTGAGTACCCTCTATTAAGGTCGGGTTGATGTAACAATCCCAGCTACGAAATGGGATTGACAAGACACTTGAACTTTTAATTAGATTGAACATTTGAAGTTTGGCTCGATTGTTGAGTGTAACGTGTGGTATCTTCCAAGTTATGTTAAAAATATTTAGTTTGTGAGTTTCAGATCCACTTTTAGAAAAGTAGACATCATCCATATTCTTTGTCATGTGTAAAATAAGTTCATGTTTACAGTTTAGCAAGACCTTGTCGTAGTCTTCGGCAAATCCAAGCAAACGCTTCAACGGGAGAGAGAAATTGAAATAACCATTACTTGTTGTCTCAAATTCTCCGCCATTAAACCAGCCGCCATTTTCCAACATTAAACTCTCTGCTTTGTTTAAAGATATGTAGTTTTTCATAGTTGATGTAGTGCCCACAAATCGTGTTCGATCAAGTTCAATTCCATTTAGCTCATAGCGAATCTCATCAAACAGATGGGCTACACAATTATTTTTCAATTTACCCTTTGTAGTCACCGAACCATCCGCCTTGCTTATCGATCCCTCAACGTTTATAAAACTTTCATTTGGTAAAACATACAAATCTTGGTTTTGAATTGTAATTCGAACTTCATCATTGGTCTTGAACGATTGTAGATATGGTGAATAGGTATGAAATTCCAATTTGCTTATACTCTCATCCGAGTGAGGTTTTTCACGTACATTTAATATGTGACTCATCATTAGTATTATTAGATCTGATTTTTAGGCCCAGCGATTTTAAAAATAATTTATTTTTTCTTGTTAGAGATTTCTTCAACTTTATAGGTGTTTCTCCTTTCGCACTACAGTTGAAAATGAATGGTTTTTCAGGCTTCCATGATTTTTTATTGTAGATAATCATTGTTGTGGTCTTAAATGGAGACGAAGTGTAACAGACTCTCCACGCACATTAACTAAATTCCCCTCCTGGTCAATGATTCGTACTGAAAGTGTACTTATCTCTTTCGTATTCAGCGGTAAATAAATAAGATTTCGCGGAATCTCATCCATTTTATAGCCTGGAGCAACATTGAGAGCAAATTCATGAAGTACATGCGATGGTACATTGTTAACATATGAGCCATTTATAATATTACAGTCTAATCGAAGCGTGTTTACTTTCATAATATTAACTGGTTTGTCTGAGAAATGAACAGGAGTTTTTGTTGCTAGCACCCGATGATCGAATCCGAATAATTTACCAATAGTTCGGCTTTTATCAAAGTATACTGGTAATTGCTTTGAAACAATTTCCACTTGAAGCGTGTTGTTGTTGCTCTTAATTTGCAGAATGTCTTTGAGACCTTTCTCTTTTAATTTCTCTTGAATGTAGTCGCTGATATCATCAAGCTCATAAGAGCCCACAGGTATCTCAATTATTTGTTTCCCAATATGAAATAAATTATTGTCATAGTCGACATTAGGAATTGAATTGTACATATGAAAGTCGATGAGAGCACACTCATATTCCCCATCCAAGGAAATGGGTGGGAAGTAGTTTGCTGTTAAAAGTGCGCTGTTTCCAGTTAAAGTTAACGTTGTTGTTGTCATTTCGATGGTTTTTAAACAAATGGACTATTGGTGTTGGGTTGTTTTGTCTTTTATTAGCAAGATTTAGATGAGAATGAACTCATCAAAACCCTTTCTATAACGCCCGCCATCTATAGCATGATCCTTGCTAATCAATAAGAAGCCATAGTTATCTTTCCAGCATATTTGACAAATTTTCCGAAATGTTTCAAAGTCCATGTCAACACCCACATGATCCTGATATATATGCTTCATATTAAGTTCATCTTGTTTGAACATTATAATAAAGTTTGCGTTGTCACGAACAAGATGCTTAGGTATGCGAGTATATGTTTGACATAAATAAAACGAGTCAATGTTCTTATGTCGCCCCATACAAAAATACGCTCGAATATTATTTTGTTTCTCGCATGCAACATCATCGAATATCATAATTGAGTTGTTTTTTGCTTCATCAGGGGCTACAACACTTTCATTCTCAGAGAACGTAAAATAACCCATTCCTTTTATTGGGCTAATGAGTTTCTTCAAATATTCATATTTCGGTTGATACAAGGATTTCGAATACAGATAGATGTTTCCAAATTTAAGGCCGTTTGGACTCTCAATTAAACTGATCATAACGTTTGTTTTTCCACAATTCGACGGCCCAACAATAAGTGCTCTGATTGAGTTGGGTAACAGACAACTATGTTTAATTTTGTCATTGTCAACACTACCACAATTAATATTCTTCACTTGAATGTTCTTTTTTTGCTTTATAAAACGCATCTTTAACTCTCACTAGCTCAGTATTCATTCAGAAGTTTTCAATGAATAACTAATTAACAAAATGGTTATGCTCTTTTATAAACCAATTAGTAGCAAATTGAGAGTTAATCAAAGAGGTGGTGGACTGGTTGATAAAATAATCGACAATCTGCCAGTAGAATTACACATACCAGGTTATCAGTTTTGTGGACCAGGAACAAAACTTGAGTCTCGTTTAGCAAGGGGTGATAAAGGAATAAATCCATTAGATGCCGCCTGCAAAGAACACGATATAGCATATTTTCAAAATAAGGATATTAAGGAGCGACATAAAGCCGACAAAATTCTAGCGGAAAAGGCTTGGTCGCGTGTCAAAGCATTAAATAGTGGTATTGGAGAAAGAGCAGCAGCATATTTCGTCACAAACGCCATGAAAGCGAAAACCACTTTTGGAATGGGGCTCAAACAAAGAAAATCAAAAACATCGCCCAAAAACAAGAAGAAGAAGATAAAATTCGTAAATGTAATCAAGAGTGCGACTAATGTTTTGAAAAAGCAAAAACCCCAAGATATTAATAGTGCAATTAAAATTGCACGCAAAGTCATAAACAGGTCCATTGGTTCAAAGAAAAATGAAGTAATTATTCCACGGGTGATTAGCGTACCAAAATTTGGAGGTTTTCTCCCACTTGTACCAATTTTAACAGCACTAGGAGCCTTGGGTGGGCTAGCATCTGGTAGTGCATCCATTGCAAAAGCAATCAATAGTGCTAAAGATGCAAAACAACAGCTCGAAGAGAGTAAACGTCATAATAAAACAATGGAAGCAATTGCTTTGGGAAATGGCTTGTATCTCAAACCATATCGAAAAGGCTATGGTATAAGCACTTGCGCTCAGAAAAAAAACTTCTAAGTGAGCTACCCGATCAAGCGCTCTCGAACATTGATTTGACGGAATTTGCCCGAAAACACATTCCTTATTTCAGGGGTGTGTTTATGAGAGATTCATTACCAAAACATCCATGGAAGAGGGAATGTGGTATTATAAATTTGGCAAATTCATCATCAAGCGGGACACATTGGGTAGCTTACTACAAGTATGATAAAGGAGTATTATACTTTGACAGTTTTGGAAATTTACAACCACCGAAAGAAATTATTCGATATTTGGGGAAGAAAATCAAATACAACTATGAACGTGAGCAAAGTTTTGATGCCTACAACTGTGGCCACTTGTGTTTAAAATTTTTGTTAAATGTCAATTCAAATAAATAAATAAAATAAACTCTTTTCTTTTTTTTAACCCAAATCATGCTTTTTATTCATATCTCTATACTATATATATAATGCATTTCATTCATTGTCGAAATAGTCTGATTTGACTAACTGAAGTGTGTGTACACAACATTCAACTGGTCTGCACTACTGGTCTGTTTAACTGCTCATTCCAACTGATCTGTTTAACTGGTCTGTTTAACTGGTCTGTTTAACTGGTCTGTTCAACTGGTCTGTTTAACTGGTCTGTTCAACTGCTTATTCCAACTGGTCTGTTTGAAGCAGTTCTGTTTAACTGGTCATTCCAACTGGTCTGTTTAACTGCTCTGTTCAACTGCTTATTCCAACTGGTCTGTTTAACTGGTCTGTTTAACTGGTCTGTTTAACTGGTCTGTTTAACTGCTTATTCCAACTGGTCTGTTTGAAGCAGTTCTATTCAACTGGTCTGTTTAACTGGTCTGTTTAACTGCTTATTCCAACTGGTCTGTTTGAAGCAGTTCTAATCAACTGGTCTGTTTGAAGCAGTTCTATTCAACTGGTCTGTTTGAAGCAGTTCTATTCAACTGGTCTGTTTGAAGCAGTTCTGTTTAACTGGTCTTTCCAACTGGTCTGTTTTTTCATAACTACAGCAATGGATCAACGTAATATATTAAAAGAATTAGCAAAGACAAGGAGTGCTTTGAAAAGAAAATTTGACAGTATCAAATTGGGAAAGGCAGAAAACGAATTGAAACTGGAAGAAACATTTAAACCAATAACTCAACCACTGGAAAAACTAATAAGTGAAAAAATTAAGAAAAATAAACAGCTATACCATGTAAAGAAAGACGAAGATGATGAAAAAGAAGCAGATGGAGAGTATTCATTTGAAGGGAGCAAACGGTTTAAATCGGACTTTAATATGTCAACTTTTAAACAAGGAGATGATGATGATGATGATGATATGGATGATTATGATGTTACTGATGTGAGAGCCAATGAATCGGAAGATACAAGTGATCAATTCTACTCCCAATCGAATATAACAAACGAATCAAGTGCAAATACTTTTACTTTTAATATTAGCAAGTTAAAGAGACAGGGAAAACTTGATCAAGTCTATGGACCCAAATTGATTGATGGTGTTTTGAAGTTGGGAAATAACAAAATAAGTGTAGACAATGACAACATCAAATTGGACCAGTAAGGACGCTATCTTCAGCAAGGCTGAAGCTATAATACTTTTCACTTTGTGTCACTATAAAAAAAACTAAATGAATAGTTTTCATGCCTCCCTAACAACATAACTGTAATGTTTCAAGTCAATTCGTTAAAAAACAAAAAATTTTTCCATACAACGGTTCAAGTTTTGCGATAAGTGGGCGTAGCCATGCCCACATTTGGTCAAAATAGTTTTTATTCCTCCCTAAGAGCACAACTGCAAAGTTTCAAGTCAATTGGTTAAAAAACAAAAAAGTTTTCCATACAACGGGTAAATTTTCGCTATAAGTGGGCGTGGCTACGCCCACTTTTGGTCAAAATAGTTTTCATTCCTCTCTAAGAACATAACTGCAAAGTTTCAAGTCAATTGGTTAAAAAACAAAAAAGTTTTCCATACAACGGGTAAATTTTCGCTATAAGTGGGCGTGGCTACGCCCACTTTTGGTCAAAATAGTTTTCATTCCTCTCTAAGAACATAACTGTAAAGTTTCAAGTCAATTGGTTAAAAAACAAAAAAGTTTTCCATACAAAGGGTCAATTTTCGCTATAAGTGGGCGTGGCTACGCCCACTTTTGGTCAAAATAGTTTTCATTCCTCTCTAAGAACATAACTGTAAAGTTTCAAGTCAATTGGTTAAAAAACAAAAAAGTTTTCCATACAAAGGGTCAATTTTCGCTATAAGTGGGCGTGGCTACGCGTGGTTACGCCCACTTTTGGTCAAAATAGTTTTCATTCCTCCCTAAGAACATAACTGTAAAGTTTCAAGTCAATTGGTTAAAAAACAAGAAAGTTTTCCATACAAAGGGTCAAGTTAAGCTATAAGTGGGCGTGGCCACGCCCACTTTTGATCAAAATAGTTTTCATTCCTCCCTAAGAGCATAGCTGCAAGGTTTCAAGTCAATTGGTTAAAAAACAAAAAAGTTTTCCATACAACGGGTAAATTTTCGCTATAAGTGGGCGTGGCTACGCCCACTTTTGGTCAAAATAGTTTTCATTCCTCTCTAAGAACATAACTGTAAAGTTTCAAGTCAATTGGTTAAAAAACAAAAAAGTTTTCCATACAAAGGGTCAATTTTCGCTATAAGTGGGCGTGGCTACGCGTGGTTACGCCCACTTTTGGTCAAAATAGTTTTCATTCCTCCCTAAGAACATAACTGTAAAGTTTCAAGTCAATTGGTTAAAAAACAAGAAAGTTTTCCATACAAAGGGTCAAGTTAAGCTATAAGTGGGCGTGGCCACGCCCACTTTTGATCAAAATAGTTTTCATTCCTCCCTAAGAGCATAACTGCAAAGTTTCAAGTCAATTGGTTAAAAAACAAAAAAGTTTTCCATACAACGGGTAAATTTTCGCTATAAGTGGGCGTGGCTACGCGTGGTTACGCCCACTTTTGGTCAAAATAGTTTTCATTCCTCCCTAAGAACATAACTTTAAAATTTCAAGTCAATTGGTTAAGAAACAAAAAAGTTTTCCATACAACGACGTGAATATGGCTTCTCTTCCTCTTCTTCATTTTGTATGGGAGCTACCAGTTCCAGATGTCCAATCTCAATGAAACTTTCAGGCATGTAGTCGGACCATGTAAAACAACTATGTTTAAAATTTCAGCACTCTATTGTACAAAACAAAAAAGTTTTCCATACAACGATTCAAGTTTTGTTCACTTTTCTTCTTCTTTTCGTATGGGAGCTACCTGTTCCAATAATCCGATCATGCTGGTTCCGACGAATGATTCATCGTAATAAATTCTAAGACTCTGTGCAAAGTTTCAGCTCGATAGCTTCAAAACTGAGGGACTAGTTTGCATACATACAGACAGACAGACAGACAGACAGACAGACAGACAGACAGACGGACAGACGGACAGACGGACATGGCTAAATCAACTCGTCTTGTCGTCCTGATCAAGAATATATATACTTTATATAGTCGGAAATTAATATTTCGATCTGTTACAAACTCCGTGACAAAGTTAATATACTATTTCACATAAGTGAAAAGTATAAAAATGGTGAAAAATGGGCCCTTACTCCTGGATTATATTCTTTAATTTATCATAAGCATCCTCACGATTATGATGCCACTGAATTGCAGCTCTACAAGAAAATCTTAATGCAGACAAATGCACATAGAAGAAAGAACATTCCAGACAATCAAATTAAAGGTTCTCGTTCTAAAAAATATGTAAAGATAATTAAGCCGTTGTTTCCAAAAACTGGCCCGAATGCAATGTCAACACCTTCACATAAGAAAGCGACTTTTGAGGGTAGTGGACTTATGACACTGAATACAAACAAAACCAATTATGTCTGGTGGGATAACCCAAATGAAATTGTGGATAGATTAAGGCTTTTGGTTGCCTCACAATCAGCCGGTCATAGTAATCATAATAATGAAATTGTGTCTATTATTGAAGAACTCCGTGAGGCACACATCATTCATTAACAATCTTGCCCATACATGAAAAAATTTTCATATATATAGCATACACAAGCATTAAATGAGTTAGTTATATATAGTATGTCAAACGATAAGTTTGGACACTACTCCAATGAGAGGCAATCCTCTGAAAAATCACGAAAAAATGTGCCTAAAATTTTTGGGTTTTTTATGGACAGTGATGAAAACATTGATACGCAAAACAGACGTATTAAAAATGTTGGTGATCCAATTCAAGAAAAGGATGTCGTCACCAAACAGTTTCTACAGTCAGGAATGAATGGGTTGTCACAGGACTTGCAAACGCTCATGACACAAAAAATTAAGACAATTCAAACTCAGTTAGAAAACACAATAGCCGACTACTCGACTGCTAGTGAGATTAAAATAAATGAGCAGATTAAAAATTTGGATGAGAAACTTACAGCAATTATACATGAGAAAATTGTTGTTATTGAGGATTACATATTCGATTATTTTACTACACCAAAAAGACGTACATATGAAGTGGAATCAACGAATATACCATTTCGTATACCAGTCGTAAAACATTAATTACTAATCTCATAATCAGAGAGCTGGTCAATGAGTTACATGCACCTGCACGTAAAAACTTTAAACGTCGACGGGTTATTATGAAAGGAATCGATGATCATTGGCAAGCAGACTTGGTGGAAATGGGAAATTATTCATCAACAAACAGAGGCCATCGATTCCTTTTGACAGTTATAGACACATTTTCTAAATTCGCTTGGGGTGTAGCGTTGAAAACTAAAAATGCAAAAGATGTAAGTGAAGCAATGGAGCTGATTTTTAAACAAGGTCGTCTACCCAAGAATCTGCAAGCCGATGATGGAAAAGAATTTTTCAATAGAGAGTTTAAATCTCTATGTGAAAAGTATAAAATCAATCACTATTCTACATACAGTGGACTTAAAGCATCAATTGTTGAGAGATTCAATAGAACACTTAAAGAAATGATGTGGCGAGAATTCAGCATGAATGGGTCTTATCATTGGATTGATATGTACAGGCATTTAATTTATGAATACAATAGAAAAACGCATAGAACAATTAAAATTCCGCCCAGCCAAGTTAGTTCCTAAAATGAAAAACAATTATTGAGCACCGTCTACAACCGCCTAAAAATATTCAACGGAGCAAAATATCGTGTTGGTGATAATGTACGCATTAGCAAGTACAAGCATGTTTTTGAAAAAGGTTACACACCCAATTGGACGACAGAAATTTTTAAAATTAATCAAGTAAGGAACACTAATCCCACAACATATATATTGGAAGATTATCAGGGTACACCAGTTGAAGGAGGATTCTATGAACAAGAGTTGAAAAAATCGCACTACCCCGACACTTTTCTAGTGGAAAAAGTTATAAAGAAGAGAGGGGACAGAGTCTTTGTTAAATGGTTAGGATTCTCCAATGAGCACAACTCATGGATAAATGAAAATGAAATTGTTTAAATTTATTTGAATTGTATTTTTTATGTTTATTTTAATTTTTTTTTTTCTTTTACAAAAGTTTAAATAATAAATAAAAAATAAAAAAATAATAGTATTAAATTGTTTCATTAATTTTTATTTTTAAAACATTGAATTCATTCCGGACAAGACTCAGTTTACCCGAGTTTAATTCGCACAATGTGCTGCTACTTATGTCCGCATATTTTTTGGGAAGGAAGAAGACGTTACCATCATCCAAATTCAATAGAATTGATGGTCCAAATTTAGTTTTAACCTTTTTCGCCTCTCTGATGGAATATCCCCTGTCTAATTCCAAGTCAGTGAGATGCAAAATGGTCTTCAGTCCTGACTTGGCGTTGAACTCGGCCAAGGCAGCTTCTATTTTATTATTGGGATCCATTATGACGATGTTCAACTGTCTTCAACAAAAAACTGAATTTTATTCCTACAAAATCCCCACTTTTATACCCGCTGAATGTGCTCTTGTTAGATGAGAGCGTTGTAAATCAACCCCTATTAACTAACAACCGGTCTTGAGCACACTTGCGCTCGATCACTAAACACACACCTGGATGGATAGACGGAAAGAGTAATAAAATAGAAACAGTGACTGCATACACCTGTTTTCAAGTGTGAAGAACAAGGTAAAATGTGCTCTCATTAGATGAGAGCGTTGCAAATCAACCCCTATGAACAAAGAACCGGTCAGTCAAGAAACAATCATAGACACATACAAATACACAGAAGTGAAATCATAGACTCATACAAACATACAGAAGTGATTGAGAGAAAAAAAAAAAAAATCGCGTGCAACACAGTACACGTGTATGAAGTGAAACTTTCTTTAAAAGAAACAAAAAACTAGTAAGGACGCTATCTTCAGCCATGCCCATTTTCTGGATTGAACTTCTCTTTATCTTAATATCCTATACACTAATTATACTCTTCACGCAAGTGAATAGTATTATAACTTTGTCCTGAAGTTTGTAACAGCAAGAAGGAGGGGAGGGGGACCCCATAAAGTATATATATTCTTGATCAGCTCGACAAGACGAGTTGATATAGCCATGTCCGTCTGTCCGTCCGTCCGTCCGTCTGTCTGTGTATATGCTATCTCCTCCTACAGTTTTGAAGATATCGAGCTGAAATTTTGCAGGGAGACTTCTCTAATGTGTGGTCAAATCATTGGTCGGAACCGGCCATATCGGATTATTGGAACTGGTAGCCCCCATACGAAATGAAGAAGAAAAACAAATTTGAATCGTTATATGGAAAACTTCTTTGTTTTGGAAAATAGAGGGCTGAAATTTCAAACATAGTAGTTTTACATAGTCCGACATAATGCCTGAAAGTTTCATTGAGTTCGGGCAACTAGAACTTGTAGCTGCCATACAAAATGAAGAAGAGGAAGAGAAATTAAGATTTAACGTCGTTGTATAGAAAACATTTTTGTTTTGTATGATAGAGAGCTGAAATTTTAAACATAGCCGTTTTAGATGGTTCGATTAAATGCCTGAAAGTTTTATTGAAATCGGGCAACTGGAACTGGTACCTGCCATACAAAATGAAGAAGAAGAAGAGAATCAATATTCACGTCGTTGTATGGAAAACTTTTTTGTTTCTTAACCAATTGACATGAAACTTCACAGTTATGTTCTTGGGGAGGCATTAAAACTATTTTGAAAAAAATGGGCATGGTTACGCCCACTTTTACCAAAAATCAATAATTTGCATATCTCCGGTACCCAATGAGCAAAAACAATGATAATTTGTATATAGGCTAATTAGATGAAGAGAAAATATATTCAGTCAAAAAAATAGGCGTGGCACAAGAAATAAGTGTGAAGAGTATTTGAGCTTCAGCCTTGCTGAAGTTAGCGTCCTTACTGGTTTTTATTTTTTTTAGCTCATTGCATCCTGAAATATGCAAATTATCAATTTCTGCTATAAGTAGGCGTAGCAATGCCCAATAGTTTTTAAGTCTCTGTAAGACAAAAAGTGTGAAGTTTCAGGTCAATTGATTAAAAAAACAAAAAACGTTTTACATACAATGACGTAAATTTGCTTTTTTCCTCTAATCAATGATTTATGGTAATAAAAATGGAAGATCTGTGCAACATTTCAGGTCGATGATTTCATAACAATAACAAGGAAAATTTGAGTGTCTGAAAAATATATTACCAACCAAATTTTTTGAGCTGGAAAACAATCAATCCGCTTGTATCTATTTTCGAAGATTGAAAAGTAAATACATTTGAATTAAATTGTTGAAATAATCTTCAAATTATAATTAATGTGAAATTGCATTTAAAATGGTTAAAAAAAACTCGTAAAAATGGTAAATTTTATGAAATTATGTATGTGTCACCATTTTTGAATGCATAAATGCAAAGAAGAAGAATTAATTCTGTTTCCCGAAGAACAGAGTCAAGTTAACTACCAATGCTCCAATGTGTGGAATGTACTCGACTTTATTTGTTGCATATATAATTTATTATAAGTGTTCACTTTTATAATATTTTGAATTTGTAAATTAATTGTTTTCATTTGCTAATCACAGTAATGGAAAGGGTATTATTGTCAATTGCAAATTGAACGGCCTTCAACATAATTGGGAGGACGTGAATTGCAGATGGATTCACGGCTCATATATTATGAAGCTGATTAGCGACGCTAAGTAGCGGGCAACAACAAAGACAATGCATACGCTCAGACATTGTCATAGGTAGCAACAACAACACTGTCCGCATTAAAAGTGCTTGTTTACGTCGAAAATAACAACAACAAGAGTTTTTATAATATTTGGAGTACACATGCCAGGTAAGTTGTTGTTGCATATGCGCCAGATGGCGAAAGTGACGGTTGAAGAGGAATGCGAAAATTACAACTAAGCATGTTGTTGTTACTTCTTTTTATGACTACGCAGTTTATGAATACAGACTGTCAATCTATATTCTATTTCATTCTCTCGCAGGCTAAATCATTTAAATGTATAGTCTGTCTCTTTTTCATGTCGTTTCATCGAGTTTCAAATCGCACCCATGCTAAAGAAGTTTCACTTCAAAAAAAAAATATATGAAATTTATATTGATAGATTTATTTATTTGTTTTAAATTTGGTTTGTTTTATGAAATAAAAAACGAATGTATATATATGGTATATATATATATATATATTTTTTTTTTTATTTATTTTATTTATTTTTATTAATTGTGTTTTTTGAAACAATTTATTATGAGTATTTGATTATAATAAAAATTTAATTCCACCAAATTTCGCCAGATTTCTTATAGATTGATGAGTTGCCATCTTCATTAATGGCTTCTAATTGCTCCGTCCAGTACCTTGATTGGTTGTCGGCCGGACCAGCGTCTTCCTCCATTTTTCTGCGTTTTTCTTCCCATTCTGTCAGGAAGGCCGCATTGTTGACCACTGAGTTGGCCTTGTACACTTCGTCTTCGATGACAATGATGACATCTCCACCGTTGGTCATCGTCTCTTCCATCTTGCTGTCTACCCAATCTTGACAGCGTTCCGCCATAAAATCCGTTTTATTTTTGGGTAGACTATATGACTCAACAGCAGTCTGGTTGACCACCACCATGACGTTTTTATCATCAGGAATGAACTGCTCTACTATTTTCTCAGCTCTCTTTTCCCATATTGGGAATGATGGGAAGCTGTCTGGTGTCTTCTGCTCCTGCTGCATATTGTGTGATATAAGTTGGTGAAGTGACTGATGTCAAACTTCAACTCGAACAACCTTTTTATACATTTTTTTTAGCATTTTTTATATATTTAAAAACCCAAAAACAACAATTCATTCAGACTCAAGAATGATCATGTCTGGATCTTTTAACTTAAGTCTCTTTCTTTTCAATTGAAAAAAAAAATTTCATCATTAAAAATCAATTATTGTTAGACGCAATTATAAATAAAAAAGGATGAAAACCAATTAATGATAGACTCAACGATAAAAAGAATGAAAGTCAATCAGTGCTAGGCAATTGACAGACGGACGGATAGAGTACCAAAAAGAAACATGCATACACCTGTATTCAAGTGTGAAAAACAAAGGTAAAAGTGACAAAGTAATGAGGGTGAGTCACCGGTTGACAAAACGCACATCAAGCCATAAACGGACAGACGGATGGACAGACGGGCGGACAGACAAGAACGAGCATGCCGAGTACTAGGAGAACAGAATGAATCACTGCATACAAGATCGACAATGCTCACACCTGTATTGAAGTGTGCGCAGGTCAAGGTAATTCAAAGGAACAAGGTAATGATGGTGGGTTTTGTGTTTACAAAACACACACACACACACACACACACACACATCAAGTGAAGTAATATCTAGAGATAGTCCCACGGGGATCCCGAGCCAGATGCGAGAGAGAGGGGTGAATGGTTTTTGTGGGTTAGAATCCCACACTACTGCACAGGCAGTGTATTTTCGAAATTTTCGTTCCGAACACCTCTCTCTTAAAACCAAAAAAAAAAAAAAAAAAAAAAAAAAAAAAAAAAAAAAAACACACATCAAGCAACCAATGAGCGGGCACACAGACAGAGTATAAGGAGAACAGAATGAATCACTGCATACAAGATCGTCAATGCTCACTAACAGCATTGAAGTGTGTGTGTGCAGTTCAAGGTAATGAGGGTGGGTTTTGTGTTTACAAAACATATACACACTCACACACACCAACCAATTAACGGCCGGACGGACAGACAGCCTAACAAGAGAACATAAGCACTCAATGAGGATGAGTCACCTGCTGACAACACTCACCAACCCGTCAACGGAAGGACGGACAGACATGTGGACGGACAGATGACCAAAGAGAATAGCAGCAACCACTACACACAAGGACGATCATACTCACTACATATACTGAGGGTGGGTTTTGTGTTGAGACAACACACACCAACCGATCAACAGGTGGGCGAACGGACAGACAGAGTAATAGGAGAACAGAATGAATCACTGCATGAATAACGTATTCAGTCAAAGACAATTCAAAGACACTAGCCAATGAGGGTGGGTTTTGCATTGACAAAACACACATCAACCGATCGACGGGTGGGCGGACGGACAGACAAGAACGAACATGCTCACTACATATGCTGAGGGTGGGACACCTGTTGACACCATGTGTACAGGGTATAAAAATGTAAATGTCTCTTATTAGATAAGGCATATTTTCGTCTGATACGGTACTTGTTATACCCTGTACACACACTGTGTATCAGGGTATATTGGGTTTGTTTGAACGAAATGTATGTAACGCACAGAAGGAGGGGAGGAGGACCCCATAAAGTATATATATTCTTGATCAGGACGACAAGAGAAATTGATTGAGCCATGTCCGTCCGTCTGTCCGTCCGTCCGTCCTCACCAACGGTTCTCGGAAACTATAAGAGCTAGAGACTTGAAATTTGGAGGGTAGACGCGTGATGCTCGGCAGCAGATCAAGTTTATTTTTTTTTTTGCCACGCCCACTCCTTCCCGCCCATCCAGCCACACCCACTTTTTTAAATACCTATAACTCAAACATCCAAAGAGACAGAAACATGAAAATCGGTATGTAGACTCAGTATGTATAGCCCTACAAAACTGCATACCACAAAATGCCTCCCTGCTTTTTATTTCCCCTCCCCCAGTTAGTTTCTAAAAATTGCTATATCTCCAAAATTAACAAAGGTACGACCCTGAAAATTTGTATACAAGCTCAGTGATAACACATCTTAAAAACTGCATACCACAAACTTCCCCCCTCTTTGATGGCTACCCCTCAGAGGCCGACAAACTTAAATTTTTCGTAAAATCCACATTTTTTGACCTATTTTCTTGATATTTTGAACAGTATTTGAATATGCGACGTCAGATCAATATGTTTTTGTAACTTGAAGGTGTGGCACCGCCTACCATGTGTGCAGGGTATTATATTGTCGAGTATACTCGACTATACCGCCCTTACTGGTTTATTTTTGCCACGCCCACTCCTTTTTCAAAACTCTATAACTCGAACAGCGAAAGAGTTAGAAATTTGAATGTCGGTCTGTAGTCTCAGTATAAGTAGCTCTACAAAACTGCATACCACAATTTTTCCCCCTCCACTTCATTTCCCCTCCCACTGTTGTTTTCTTAAAAATGCTATATCTCTAAAACTATTGAAGGTACAAGCCTGATGTTTTGTACACAAGCTCAGTAAATATATATCTTTAAAACTGCTTACCACAAGTTTCCCCCCTCTATGATTGTTACCCCTCAGAGACCGACAAATTCAAATTTTTAATATACTTAAAATTACTACATCTTTAAAAGTATAATAGGTACACACGTGAAAGTCGGTACGTAGGCTCAGTATGTATAGATCTACCAAACTGCATTCCCCAATTTTTACCCCTCCCCTTTATTTTCCCTCCCCCAGTTGTTTTCTTAGAAATGCTATATATCCGAAACTATTGAAGGTACAAGTCTGATATTTCGTATACAAGCTCAGTAAATGTGTATCTTTAAAACTGCACACCACAAAATCCCCCTCTTTTTGATGGTTACCTCTCAATCACCAACAAACTCAAAACTTTTGTAAATTCCACATTTTTTGACCGTTTTTCATGATATTTTGAACGATATTTATCGGGGGAAGTCAAATAAATATGTGCTTGTAGATTGAGGGTGTGGCACCGCCTACTATGTGAACAGGGTATTATATAGTTGAGGATACTCAACTATACCGCCTTTACTGGTTTTAGTTGCATAAATGGTCGGCATTTTATTCAGAATCAATAGTTTTTTAAATGGACAAAAAATTCGTTTAATTTTTTCCCAATAAATACTAGAATTATAGAAAAGTACTTTGCGAAAAGAATCGGCAGTAGGAATGAAACGTGTTGACCACCGATTGGTTTTTTGCTAATAACTCTTGCATCCTTCGGCCGAATTCTTCGACTAAGAGCTCGATGGAAAGCCTATCTGTTCCTTTTTCAGATGGCATTAACATATTTTACGAAAAGTCGTAAGAAATAAAAGTTTTTCTATCAAAACTAAAATATCGTCGAAATCGTTGAAGAAGAAGTACCTTATCACACGAAAATATGCCTTATCTAATAAGAGACATTTACATTTTTTTAATTGCATAAATGGTTGGAATTTTATTCAGAAATAAAAGTTTTTCACATGGAAAAAAAATTGGTTTAATTTTTTCCCATTAAATACTAGAATTAAAGAAAAGTACTTTGCGAAAATAATCGCCAGTAGGACGGAATCGTGTTGACCACCGATTAGTTTTTTTCTAATTACTCTTGCATCCTTCGACCGACTTCTTCGACTAAGAGCTCGATGGAAAGCTTATCTGTTCCTTTTTCAGATGGCATTAACATATTTTACGAAAAGTCGTAAGAAATAAAATTTTTTTGATCAAAACTAAAATCTCCTCGAAATCATTGAAGAAGAAGTACCTTATCAGACGAAAATATGCCTTATCTAATAAGAGACATTTACATTTTTATACCCTGTACACATAGTATATCAGGGTATATTGGGTTTGTTTGAACGAAATGTATGTAACGCACAGAAAGAGGGGAGGGGGACCTCAAAAAGTATATATATTCTCGATCAGGTTGACAACAGAAATTGATTGAGCCATGTCCGTCCGTCTGTCTGACTGTCCGTCCGTCCTCACCAACGGTTCTCAGAAACTATAAGAGCTAGACACTTGAAATTTGGAAGGTAGACTCGTGATGCTCGGCAGCAGATTAACTTTATTTTTTATTTTTTCCACGCCCACTCCTTTTTCAAAACTCTATAACTCGAACAGCGAAAGAGTTAGAAATTTGAAAGTCGGTCTGTAGTCGCAGTATAAGTAGCTCTACAAAACTGCATACCACAATTTTTCCCCCTCCACTTCATTTCCCCTCCCACTGTTGTTTTCTTAAAAATGCTATATCTCCAAAACTATTGAAGGTACAAGCTCAGTAAATATATATCTTTAAAACTGCTTTACCACAAGTTTCCCCCCTCTTTGATTGTTACCCCTCAGAGACCGACAAATTCAAATTTTTAATATATTCCACTTTTTTTTAACTTAAAATTACTACATCTTTCAAAGTATAATAGGTACACACGTGAAAGTCGGTACGTAGGCTCAGTATGTATAGATCTACAAACTGAATTCCAAAATTTTTACCCCTCCCCATTATTTTCCCTCCCCCAGTTGTTTTCTTAGAAATGCTATATCTCCGAAACTATTGAAGGTACAAGTCTGATTTTTCGTATACAAGCTCAGCAAATGTATATCTTTAAAACTGCATACCACAAAATCCCCCTCTTTTTGATGGTTACCTCTCAATCACCAACAAACTCAAAACTTTTGTAAATTCCACATTTTTGACCGTTTTTCTTGATATTTTGAACGATATTTATCGGGGGTGTCAAATAAATATGTGTTTGTAGATTGAGGGTGTGGCACCGCCTACTATGTGAACAGGGTATTATATAGTTGAGGATACTCAACTATACCGCCTTTATTGATTTAAGTTGCATAAATGGGCGGCATTTTATTCAGAATCAATAGTTTTTTAAATGGACAAAAAATTCGTTTAATTTTTTCCCAATAAATACTAGAATTATAGAAAAGTACTTTGCGAAAAGAATCGGCAGTAGGACGGAAACGTGTTGACCACCGATTGGTTTTTTGGTAATAACTCTTGCATCCTTCGACCGACTTCTTCGACTAAGAGCTCGATGGAAAGCCTATCTGTTCCTTTTTCAGATGGCATTGACATATTTTACGAAAAGTCGTAAGAAATAAAATTTTTTTGATCAAAACTAAAATATCCTCGAAATCGTTGAAGAAGAAGTACCTTATCAGACGAAAATATGCCTTATCTAATAAGAGACATTTAAATTTTTTTAATTGCAAAAATGGGTGGAATTTTATTCAGAAATAAAAGTTTTTTACATGGACAAAAAATTCGTTTAATTTTTTCCCATTAAATACTAGAATTATAGAAAAGTAAAATAATAAAATTTTTTTGATCAAAACTAAAATATCCTCGAAATCATTGAAAAACCAGTAAGGGCGGTATAGTTGAGTATTCTCAACTATATAATACCCTGTACACATAGTAGGCGGTGCCACACCCTCAATCTACAAACACGTATTAATTTGGCAGCCCAGATCAAATATCGTTCAAAATATCAAGAAAAACGGTCAAAAAATGTGGAATTTACAAAAGTTTTGAGTTTGTGGAAGATTGAGGGGTAACCATCAAAAGAGGGGGATTTTGTGGTATGCAGTCTTAAAGATATATATTTACTGAGCTTGTATACGAAATATCAGGATTGTACTTTCAATAGTTTCGGAGATATAGCATTTCTAAGAAAACAACTGGGGGAGGGGAAATGATGGGGAGGGGTAAAAATTGGGAAATGCAGTTTTGTAGATCTATATATACTGAGTCTACGTACCGACTTTCATGTTTGTACCTATTATAGTTTGAAAGATGTAGTAATTTTAAGTAAAATAAAGGGGAATATATTAAAAATTTCAATTTGTTGGTCTCTGAGGGGTAACAATCAAAGAGAGGGGAAATTTGTTGTATGCAGTTTTTAAGATGTATTATCACTGAGCTTGTATACAAATTTTCAGGGTCGTACCTTTGTTAATTTTGGAGATATAGCAAAATACAGAAAATAACTGGGGGAGGGGAAATGAAAATGAGGGGGGGATTTTTTGGTATGCAGTTTTGTAGGGCTATACATACTGAGTCTATACACCGACTTTCATGTTTCTATCTCTTTGGGTGTTTGAGTTATAACGATTTAAAAAAATGGTTGGGGCTGGATGGGCGGGAACGAGGGGGCGTGGCAAAAAAAAAAAATAAACTTGATCTGCTGCCGAGCATCACGAGTCTACCCACCAAATTTCAAGTCTCTAGCTCTTATAGTTTTCGAGAACCGTTGGTGAGGACGGACGGACAGACGGACAGACGGACAGACAGACAGACGGACAGACGGACGGACATGGCTCAATCAATTTCTCTTGTCGTCCTGATCAAGAATATATATACTTTTTGGGGTCCCCCTCCCCTCCTTCTGTGCGTTACATACATTTCGTTCAAACAAACCCAATATACCCTGATACACAGTGTGTGTACAGGGTATAACAAGTACCGTATCAGACGAAAATATGCCTTATCTAATAAGAGACATTTAAATTTTTTTAATTGCATAAATGGGCAGCATTTAATTCAGAATTAATAGTTTTTAAAATGGACAAAAAATTCGTTTAATTTTTTCCCATTAAATACATTATAGAAAAGTACTTTGCGAAAAGAATCGGCAGTAGGACGGAATTGTGTTGACCACCGATTAGTTTTTTGCTAATTACTCTTGCATCCTTCGACCGACCTCATTGACTAAGAGCTCGATGGAAAGCTTATCTGTTCCTCTTTCAGATGGCATTAACATATTTTACGAAGAGTCGTAAGAAATTAAATTTTTTTGATCAAAACTAAAATATCCTCGAAATCATTGAAGAAGAAGTACCTTATCAGACGAAAATATGCCTTATCTAATCAGAGACATTTACATTTTTATACCCTGTACACATAGTGTAGCAGGGTATATTGGGTTTGTTTGAACGAAATGTATGTAACACACAGAAAGAGGGGAGAGGGACCCCAAAAAGTATATATATTCTTGATCAGGTTGACAACAGAAATTGATTGAGGCATGTCCGTCCGTCTGTCTGTCTGTCCGTCTGTCCGTCTGTCCGTCCGTCCTCACCAACGGTTCTCAGAAACTATAAGAGCTAGACACTTGAAATTTGGAAGGTAGACTCGTGATGCTCGGCAGCAGATTAAGTTTATTTTTTATTTTGGCCACGCCCACTCCTTTTTCAAAACTCTATAACTCGAACAGCGAAAGAGTTAGAAATTTGAAAGTCGGTCTGTAGTCTCAGTATAAGTAGCTCTACAAAACTGCATACCACAATTTTTCCCCCTCCACTTCATTTCCCCTCCCACTGTTGTTTA